>WBNH01011340.1:72604-126574 GCA_013401255.1 Urocolius indicus | reverse complement strand
GCGTGGGCACCTCCCTCACGGACTCCCAGGTCTTGCCAGGAACTTGCTCCAGGATGAACTTCTTACGGAGTCACGGCCTCCCTCAGGCATCCACCCGCTGCGGTGTGAGCCCCTCCCCCACGGGCTGCGAGTGGGTCTCTGCTTCCCGGTGGCCTCCATGGACTGCAGGGGGACAACCTGCTTCACCATGGTCCTCACCACATATTGCAGGGGAGCCTTCTTCTCAGTGCCTGGGCACCCTCCTTGCGCTCCTCCGCTGATCTTGGTGTCTGGGGAGCTGTTTTCACGTTCTCTCTCCCTGCTGCTGCTGCTGCTGCTGCAGTTCTGCAACTGCACAACAACTTCTTCTCAAATATGTTATTCACAGAGGTGTTACCTCCACTACTAATTGGCCAGGCCTGGGTCAGGTGCAGGATCCAACTTAAAACTTACTGGCCCTAAACCTGTCAGCTACAGGGGAAGCTTCTGGCAACTCTCTTTGTTTAAAGAAGCCACTCCTGTAGCTCACCTGCTACTGAAAAACCTGGCCCAGGCAAAAACTCATATGAAAGAATACTCACATATTGAGTGAGTATACTCACCTATTGATCTGTTTGGCTCAGTGAATCAAGTAAAGAAAAGAGGAAGGAAAAAGAAATTGATTTTATCTAACAGTCCTACAATGTTGAGAATGTCTAAGTTAGTTAAAGCTGATAAACCTTATATATAGTCTTCTCAATAGTCATCTTTCTCTCCTTGCATCCAAATCTAATTCTGGGGTGTGATTTTATCAGGTCTAGCATGTAAAATGAGTAGTTCACTGTTCAGTTTTTATCCAGAGTATTAAAATAATATTCTGGAAGAGGTTTTGTCATATGGAAACCAGTAATCACACAAAGTCTGAAAAGAACTGCTACATTTTCAGTAAGCACTGAACCTGTTGGATAGAAACTGAATGAAAGAGCATTTGCATTTCTAACAGGGCCACAGAATTTCTTCTTTGACCATGCAGAATTGTCTTACAAATAGTCAGTTGCTCTCACATTCAAAACTGCATGTTTTCATTGCTTTTAAAACACGGTAATCATACCCTTTGTCACTCATCTCTCTACTCCTGTACCAACTCTGTTCTTCCCATTCTTCATATTTTGATCCTGCAATGCGAACATTTTATTAAAATGTTACTGTTCTAATTCAACAAACATTATTCCAAGTAGCCTCTTTTCCCCTGCAGTTCTCAGTGATATTAGGGTTTGCATTTGTAGGGGTATCTGTTATGGTGTTAGAAGCCATTTGCTGACAGTATTCTCAGTCTCCTATGCTTTTTAAGTCCCTGGGAGCCTCCTGAGGCAGGAAATAGAAGCAAGGTTAAGAAAAGTAAATATGGATCTTTAGATGCTGCCAAGCACAACGCAGATGTAAGCCTAAAAAAGCAGTCCAGGAAGAAAATATTATATACTTGTATTTGGAACTGACACAAACCCTGCAGTAGCATTTACTCAAGAAGTCAGAAGAGAGAGGCATAGCAGCAACGCTAGAGTAAGTAAGACTAAATTTCAGACAGCTATGTGGTTTGGGTTTCCTAATAACTAGATCAAACTGTGTTTGCATTTGGTGTCGGACTTGCATGCTTTTCTCTGGACATGTGTCAATCCAGCATTCTGAATTACCTTTGTGGAACAACATGCCCAATTTTCGCGTAGCACAGTATCAGAGCTGTGTGACCTCTCCAGATTTCCTTTGTACTTTAAAATTATTTATGTTTTGTGCAAAGCTCAGCATGGCAGGTTTTCTTATTTATGAAAGACATAATTTTTATGAAACAATGGAACATCTACAAATTATGTAACATACATAAAATAATGCATTGCTATAAACCAATAAGCTCAGCACCAATGTCCCCACTACATTAACTGCTGCTAGAAAAAAAAAAATCTTTAACAGCTTCCCGTCTTGCTGATCTTGGCATCCTCAAAGACGATCTACTAGTCTTCAGATTTTTCAGGTCTGCTCATGTATGATAGCTAAGTGTACTTTTTGTTACTTTCAGTATCAAAGTAAGGTCTTGTGTGACACTTTGTCACAGGTTTGTGTGGAACCATTTTTTGCTTGGTAACAGGGAGAGGGGGCTGCAGTGCTGGTCCCATTAAGCAGTTCTTGAAACATCCCCTGGCTCTGAGGTAGACCCACCTCCAGCCCAGCTGGGCCAATATAGTACCTCTGCAATCACTATTTAAGAAGGGAAAACTGAGCTGGAAGAGGAGATGGAGGTGACCATACAGATCCCACAATCAAGAGACAGAGAGGAAGGAGGAATGCTGGACTGCAGACCCCTCTGCAAGCCAGGATGAGAATGCAGGCTGTGCTGGAGAGCCTGCCGGTGGCAGAGCAGACGCACACAGGAGGTGGGGAGGAGCTGCAGCCCTCAGGATAAACACACGTCAGAGCGGCCCATGCAGGGCTGCCCGGCCTCTGAGGGACCCCGTGCTGGAGGAACCTGTCTGCCTTAAGGAGAGACAAGGGGCAGGAGCCATCAGGAATAGACTGACTGAAACCCCCATTCCCTGCCCCCCTGAGCTGCTCGGGGGAGGAGATAAAGACACATTTCTTTTAAGTAGAGGATTAAAGTTTATAAAATGTGACCTGTAGAAAGGCCTGGGCAGACTCAGAAAATGAACATAAAAGGCATGATCTATTTGATTTTTTCCACATTCTTTTAGAAGCAATCTACGTTGTTCTTACAAACAAGGAAAAACGGTATCTGCTAACAAGGCTCAGCACTACAGAAAGTAACCAAGTAAAAAATACTGGAAGCCTGGTGAAGAAAGACTAATAGACTGAAACCAAACAAACATGTGTAAACAGCGAGTCCCAAATTTCAGTAGTCTAACTTAAATATTTTTCAGTTAATAACCAGTAAATACCATGAAAATGTTTAAGCATTGAAGAACCAGCAAAAGAACTAAGCTTTCTTCATAAAATAAGAAGGTAAAAAAAAGGCTAAAACATCCACAGCCTTTTCTCCATTTTGTATGCAAAAATTGCAGTTGCAAAACCAAGCAATACAGAATAACATCTATTATATTATTCCAACTTTTTCATATAACTTCTTTCAGAAAAAAATGATTCTGATTTTTTTTCTGAGAACTAGAACACTCAGAACTATTGAAATTTTCCCAAAGCAAATTTTCTATTAAGTTATGCAGAGTTTTTTCCAAACACGAAACACAGCTATCATGATAACATGCACAAAACTAAAGATTTAAGAATAATTAAAAAGAAACACAAACAATTTGCAGTTTATCTCTAGATTCCGAGCACTGTGTATGAATCGCCCAGAAGAATTTAACCCAGCTCTACTTTAATAATCATCCATATCTGATTTCCTGTGGCATGTATTAGCTAGGGACTTATTTGCAAATATTATGTGAGAGACTGAGTGAAGTTTACAGAAAAATTAAAAAAACTCACCTTCCAAAACTCTGAGGGCTGTCTTGCAGCTTGGTAGAGGCCATTTTGCAGAATTAGATTTTTGAAAATTTTCTTTTAATTTCAAATATTCCGTAGGGAAAAAAGACCTGGTAGAGTTGTTCAGTTCTACAATAATTAATGGAAAAGAATGTATTAATCAATACCATAAATATAGCAATAATTTGCATATGTTCACACTACAAAATAAAAAGGCCTTATCTACTGTGTAATCCTTTTTCTGATTACAACAGAAATTGTTTTAAAATCATGTAAATCCATGCATTTCCAGATATAACAATAAAAAGTTGTAAACAAGCTGGTTAGGTCCTGTTCCTCTGAAAAAAAACATTTAGGAAAGATAATGTCAAATTTTAGCAAAATGAAGTATATAATAAATCAGGCTATTTAACTTACAAAACTATGATGACCTGTATGAGTGAAAATGACATGTATCAAACTGACTGTAGTATACTGGTTTTTGCTTAACACCATCTCTCAGTATCAGTAATGCAGGGAAAGGCAATAAATCTGAGAAATCTGTTGGAGATTTATGTTGTGGATTAACTTGAATTTAGAATACATGTGTAGAATGGTTAATTACACACCACAGGATCTGACCTAGTTTACTAATCTGAAGAAATCTTTAGCTTCTCAGGATGTAATTTGGCCCCTCAAATCACCATGGCTCCACATAGATACTAAGAATAGCAGCCACTACCATAATTCCTTCAGTACCTTAAAAGATAGTAAAGGCCCTCCACAGATCTTTGAAGAGGCTTATGTGTTATTGCTTTACATGGTTCATTGCAGTTGTACATACTTTTTCAGTAATCAACATTTTCTTATCAAATGTTTTTCTCTGACATATTTGAGAATTATAAGATTTTTTTGAACAGGCTCCAGAAAAAAGAAAAACTTCTGAATGACTTTGTAGGAGCTTTTCCTATATAAGACGAAAGGCATCAGCAGATTTGAAGCACAAAAAATAGATCGTCTTATTGTCCTGTATTTGACCACGTCAAAATGTGTGTGGAATGAGGCCACACAACACATGTAGAGTACAGAAATCTCCAACCCCTTTTATCTTTTATATAAGAACAGTGCTACTGCACCCATAAACCTTTGTAACTGAAGGGAAAGAGGCCATTTTCTCTCCTAAAAGCAAAAGGAACAAGCTGTGAATTTTTCACTATGGTTTTTCATTTTTATATAAGAGCTTTATATTCTATGGAACATATTTAGATTAAATATAAGCTAAAAAGTGAAGCTCTGAATGTATCCTTAGATGTTTCCTTTCTGGGACATCCTTGTAAAATACAATCAGTTGTAAAAAAGGAAACCTACATAAAGTATCCAGAAAACATCAGTGAGGGAATAAGACATTCCAGCTGTAGTAGTAGAGAAATATGTAAAGAATTCTTTGCTGGCTGCATAAACCTACACCATTAGATTTCTTTGAATCATAGAATGGAAGGGTTTTTTTTTAGTCTAGAAAAGAGAAGACGGAGAGGGGATCTCATTAATATATACAAATATCTAAATGGTGGGTGTCAGGTGGTTGCAGCATCTCTTTTTTCTTTTGTATCTAGCAACAGGACAAGGGGTAATTGGATGAAGCTGGAACACGAAATGTTCCACTTAAATATAAGAAAAAACTATTTTACTGTGAGAGTGAGGGAGCCCTGGCACAGGCTGCCCAGGAAGGTTGTGGAGTCTTCTTCCTTGGAGGTCTTCAAGATGCTCCTGGACATGTTTCCGTGCGACCTGATCTAGGTGAACCTGCTTCTGCAGGGAGGTTGGACTAGATGATCTCTAAAGGTCCCTTCCAACCCTACCATTCTATGATTCTATAATACATAATTATATACTACATAGCAATATACAGAGAGCCACTGTAAGGCCATATGGATTTATCTCATTTGAAGTTAATATGAAATACATCTTATACACTATTATGGATCTCTATTTACAGTACACTCTATTTACATATTTATGACAGTATAGTTACACTTCAGCCAAACAAACCCTTTTTCTCAAAAAACCTACATACTTTAAAAATATTTTCACAGAATGGGTTGGGTTGGAAGAGACCTCTTGAGGTCAAGTAGTCCAACCTACTCTGCTCTAGCAAGGTCAACTACAGTAGGTTACCAAAGGAGTGTATCAGTTTGGGTTATCTGCACAAGTGGCGACTCCACAGCCTCTCTGGCCAATCTGTTTGACCATCCTTCCAGAAAGAAAGTCTTTGCTGTGTTCAGAACAAATTTAATGTGTTCCAGTTTGTGCTTACTGCCTCTTGTCATGTTAGTGGACGCCACTGAGAAGGGTCTGGCTCCCTTTTCTTCATTCCTGCCCATCAGGTTTTTATATACATTGTATGTCAGGTAGTCAAAGGCCACAAAAAATCCTAATAATACTTTACTCAAATGACAGTACTTTAAATGTGTTGAAAAGTTTTGCAAACACATTTTAGCAAGCATCTATATTTTCTTCCTGGAGTGTTCCACTGCAGCAAGTCTGCAAACAAGCTTTTTTAAAAAAATTAAATAGCCCTAAACCAACTAAAAGTAATTCTTGGTGAAACACACTTCATTCCTACGTCAAATCTGAAGGAGCATCAAATATTAAACAAATGAAATGAGAACAGCTTGAAACCTCTATACACCAGCCAGGCAGGGTGCTGAGAGTGCTCAGGCTGCAGCTTTCCATTCATTTTCTCTGCTGCAGTGCTGACACAGTCAGTCCCTATCTCTAGCCACCAGCAGCTACCCAGTGAATCATCCTGGGGCAATTAGTTTGTCTAAAAAATGCCACCTTCTCAGCCAAATAAGTTCCTGAGCTGTGCCTCTGCAGAGAAAGAGTCTGTGCACAATCAGAAACAGAAGCTGGGCAGCTCTGTTGATCAATGTGAAATCATACCTTAATCTGCATCGTCAACCTGTCATCATTGCAGCACTTGTAAAGAGAATTTCTGCAAGATCTCTGCAACATGCAGAAATAAACACTCTTGCATGGTCAAGCCATTTACATTGCTCTGTGACCTGTCTATACAGAGTTTTAAGTGCTGTAAAGGCCTAGTTCAGATACAATAGTGCAACTTTACCAATTGTGCTTGAATTTGCTTTTTTTAAGATCTAGGCATAAAAACCTGACATATGCTGCTACAAGTATCCCATATACAACACTACTCACCCTCTTCTATCTCTGTACCTGTTGTGACATCAAATTTCCCACCCCTTACATATCCTGTTTTCCTACTGCTAAAAGTCAGGAACACTAGAGATGAAAGTATAATATGGTAGGAAGGGGGAATTCAAAAACAGGATTAGTTAGGAGGGTTCTATAGTTCTACCAGCCTTTACGTTCACTTGTAGCTTAATTAATGCCATAAACCCAAGAACAGAACATTTTTGTGTCATTAAGTCGTTAATGTAAAAAATGCTTTTCTGGTACGATATTTTCTGAAAATGCTCATTATGTTTGGAGCTTGTGATTACTTAGCAAGAGGAAACCAAAGAAATGTAAAATATCAGAACCTCACTAAAAACTCAAAATGTTTTGAGACATGCATCCAGAGTTGCTTCTTGCCACTGGAGAAAGTCTTTGTGGAATAGTTCTACGAAGAGTCACATGCAAAGAAAAACTCACAGTGGATTAACATCACTGAATTTTCTGGATGTGGCCTATAGCATACTATTCTTTCTTTCTTTTCTTCTTTTTATGATTATATGTGGCTACCAGGGTTTTACTACAGTTGTAACTAAATATTTACTTAGGCCAGAAATACAGGAAGGAGATCTACAAATATTCTCGTGTATAGTAAAAAACTTTACTTTTTATACCTGTTTGGAAAAAGACTCTGGCAATTGTAGTGCGACACAGTGGACATGGAGTGCTGGCTGGATTGTCTTTAGCAAGCATCCTTAGGCAAGGTTCACAAAAGATGTGGTGGCATGGATAGCACATGTAAGGATTGAAATAAACATCCAGGCACACTGCACAGAGGTAGCTTTCTTTATCTCTGCTGAGTTCACGCTCATCATCTGTATGCAGGTTATCATTTGCAGTCTGCAAGAATAAAAAGAAACACCTTTTCACAGCTCAGCTCACGACTATTTTGGGCAAAACAACAGGCAGGAAGCTGACTTTCTGTAATGCTTTAGGAGTTGGTACACGCTGGTGAAATTCTTAACACAGCTATTTCTAATGAGATGGTGAAATACACTGATAAGACAGGAATGTCACAACAAGCACTCTGTGGGAAAAGAAAACAAAATCATGAGACAGTAGAAGAAGGAAATAACAAAACCAAAAAGGCTGAGTAAAACTGTACTATGATACAGTTTTCTTTTAAAAACTGTACTATGATAGTTTTCTTTTAAAAGGAATTTTAACAGTTTATTTGTAACCGAAACACTTTGTTCCTTTACCAAGAAAGGCAAAACAAAGCAAAAAGCTGTAAAAAGAACCTGTGGGTTGTCCTGCCTTTGAAAGGTAATATATGAAGGGCGTGTGTCCACAAGAATGACTCACAGTTCGGAGACAGTTTGGGTTTAGCACTGTGTCCAAATGTCAGCTCTCATGCAACAAAGTGTCAGTAGCTGTATGGCTCTTGTAGCACTTAGCTCAGCACTTATTACTCTAGCTTGATCTTCTCCATGCCAGACTTGAGATGGGCCCAGAAAACTTCAATGTGTACTGAAATTTACTTCAGAGGCAACGAGCTAATGTAGGTATGGCTGTGAATAGTTTCAAGCTTCCCTATCATCTATAGAACCTAGTCCCAGGCAAAAGTTACTGGAACTATTCTAGCTCCATGCTGTAGCAAAGAGTGTTAGAGCAGCACTGTATTATTACTAATCAATAACACTGTTTAACCCAGACTGTCTCTAAGTTTACAGCACAGGCAACCTGCACCAGAACAGAAGGACAAAAGATAGTTTAGAGATAATTATAGCTAGGTAATTTAGAATGAAGGAAGCCTGATAACACCATTTATTTGACAAAAGTGGAAAATGATTTGGCACAAAAAGTGAGGAAAGTAGTTTGAGCTTAATACATGACAGAGATGACTTCAGCAGAAATTAGGAAACACTAATACATTGTGAAAAGAACAACCTCCTCCAACCCAGACAATGTGGACAAGGCAGTGCTGGGTTAACAGTTAGACTTGATGATCTTAAAGATCTTTTTCAACCTAAATGATTCTATTATTATATGTAATGACAAAATCATAATTAAACCTCGCACAAAACCAAAAAAGATGAGGTAGGGGTGGAGAGGGGAAGCTTTCACTGACTGTTTTTGATGAGCACTGATGGAAAAAGAAACATACAGTTTGTATAGAGGAGCTGCCTGTCTCACTGGCTGCAAGTTAAACACCTTGCATGAGCTAATTGTGCAGCTAATGATGAGTGAATTACAGGCAATGTGGCTGAGAACTCAAGAGTAATGCTTGGTTCTGAGATAACGTTTGCAATCACGGTAAGATTCACAGACAGGAAAATTTCAGAGCCAACTGCAGTTAGAAAGAAGAAAAAAAATATTCTATTGTGAAAACTAGACTCTGGTTACAAGTAATTTGGTTAGCAGATCAGAGGAAGAGATGTCTTCTCTACAGCTTTGTGCCCTCTCTCAAAACAACGGTCTAGGCAGCATCATTTAGTACTGCAAAGCTAAAATCAAAGCATGTTCCTTATGCAAGAAGCTAATGAATAATAATTTAAACAGCCATTATTTTTTGTCTGCAATTAAGAAATGCCTGTATGTTCCATAGAAATAGAGCTTCAGAGTTTGAGCACTTTACAAGCATAAAGCAGAATGTTGTACTTGCAGAATTGCAGTAACATGTAAAATTGCAAATGGTCATGTAGACATCAAGGACAGAGATGGGAGTAAAAGACTGCCAAATATTAACAGGAAAACCTTGAAAGCAAAGCTATTACTCCTAAGAAAGAAAATAAATATAAGAGCCTTCAACAGTTTCCATCTTTGCAAGCCCTGGGTTAACTGCTACTACTGACTGTACCACCTGACGTTAAGTCCTGATATTTCATGGGTTGGATGGCAGAAGGATGTTAACAATAACAAAATGACTGTCTCAGAGGATCAGTTTCCAGTTGGAAAGACTATAAAGAATGTTAACTAACAAGCAGTCTAACATAGTTTGACTGGACTAAATAACATGATATTTAATGTAAGATTTATCTGTAATTATATGAAAGACCTAGAACTAATAGACATAGATACTAACAAGATTCTCTATGCATGCCACCAGTATGAGGAGTTTCAGACTAAAATCTAGGAATATGATAGGAATAGTGGTGAAACTAAATAAAGCACAAATAACATTTCCCCCGAGATAGCCAACTATGAAAAAAAATTGCAAAACCCTTCACTTTAAACTGATCAATTTAGGATGCTTTGTAAGGTCAAAATTGTCCACAGTTAAAGGAAATCAATGCCAAGAAAAAAAAAAGTTCTATACTTTGCAGAAATTAAATGAAAAATACATAAAACTGTATTTCATAGAAATACTAAGCCAACAAAGATTAACGATCAAAGATGGATTTTTTTAAAAGGTCTTGAAGTAAACATATAATTTTCCATGTAATTAACTTTAAGAATAAAGAATGAAAGCCTAAAAATACCATATGCTTTGCCAATATAAACACAACCTCAAGTTAATTAGTAGTTCACTTACTATCAGAGCATAATAATCATGCCTAAAAATTGCCATAAAGGGTGTGGAGTCTCATTCTCTGGAGTTTTCAAACCCACCTGGATGCATTCCTGTGTGACCTGATCTAGGTGGACCTGCTTGAGCACGGGGGTTGGACTATGTCGGACTAGTTCCTTCCAACTCCTACCATTTTGTGTTTCTGTGAGAAATGAGCCGTATGGTCTGAAATGGGGTCTGTGAAGCAGCACAATGCAGTATAGTATGGAGGACTAGCACTGTGAGATGCTGGCTGGGGTAGTTATGTGCACTGTGAAACATCTGGGCATTAAATAGCAGAAGATGACACAGAAAATTGTGCCAAAGTGATTGAGAGCCCCATGGAATAGAGTATGGGAAAACCAGATGGATGCATTATTAGCATGTGACCCACCAAATACATCAAAAAATTCTCTTAAAATGAGAAATGTTACTCATTCTTGTCATAAAACTGTGGAGATCCGATTCCAGACTGCACTTGTAATGTGACAGTGACTACATGCACTACAGTGACTACAACGGAGAATGATAATCTTTTTCAGTAATTCCTTACTAAAAGATACTGACACATGTGGGGATGAGAATACATCTTCCATCAGATATTACATTGACTGGTTTGGAAGGGAAAACTTTTTTTCTGTCTTTGCATGTTTAATGTAAAGGCAAATAAAGCTGTAGTCTCTTTGCTGAGGCAACTCCTTCACTGTTCTTCTGGATAAATAGTGCTTCTAACAGTACCTCAAAGGGGAAGCAGTGGTGTGGAAGACTCAAGAAGCGATATTTTCACCCTCACATACCAGGAAGAAGAACTGACTTGCTGCACATTTGCATACACCACATTCAGAAAACGTGCTGTATCCGTTTTCTACTTTGTTCTCTTGGAAGTCACTCCTCAGTAAAGTGTTCCATGCTACTTGTCAGTTGTAGATAAACAAATCTGCAATGACTGCAGTAAAATAGACTTTAAGCCGACAGTTATAATATAATCTGAATACCCTCCATGTCTGAAAAAGTTTGAGATAATCAATATAGATCCTCTTGAGTACAGAAATGGTTCAAAAAGAAATAATTACTTCATGACTGCTGCTGGAAAAGAAATTTAAAATAATAAAAATTAGTGGATTTAACCAAATTTCTAACAGAAATGCAGTTTATGGGAGTGTCATATCTATCCATCTGATAGGTTGTTCCCTAACAGCTTATGAACTTGTTAGCTAACTGTAACTATATCTTGTGCAAGGGTTGTGACCTCAGGTATATTGGCTTCCTTAAAATTTATTAAAAACTAGCAGCTAGATTGAGTAGTGGAGCGCATCACTATGGGAAAGTCTGCAGGTACCTTGTTGCTTTGAACAGAATTTATCTAGCTATTTACTGCAGACTAAATTGTTGACTTTTAATGGAGTTTTGAAAGCAAGCTCAGAAAACAAATTCAAGTCCGATTTTAAAATGTAGTAAAAACCCTACCAAAAACCTTTACTAGCTAAATTAGTAGAAGTTCTTATAATTTAGGCCACAAAGTCCAGGGTTTGTGTGCCTTTGAGCATACTGTTTTGGTTGATAACCATAATGAGTGCAAAAGGCCATCTTGTGAGATGCCTGACAAACCTAAGCTTGAAACATATAATAGGACAGAGGTGCCAATGCCCATGGCTTAAATATTTGTACAAATAAATAATTCAGTCTGATATCTCTGCAGTCTAAGTTTTTTCCCGTACCAGATTTCAGAAAATTCCTGACACCTGCCCTTTACATATTTGTAAGAATTAATGAGGTCACCCCTCAGTCTCCTCCAAGCTAACGAACCCCAGCTCTCTCAGCCTTTCATCAGAAGAGAGATGCTCCACTCTCTTCATCGTTTTGGTGGCCCTGTGCTGAACTCTCTCCAGCAGCTCCTTGTCCTTCTTGAACTGAGGGGCCCAGAACTGGACACAATATTCCAGATATGATCTCACGAGGACAGAGAAGAGGGGGAGGAGAACCATTTTCTAACTTCTATCAATCTCAAATTGTCTATATCTTTATGTAATTATGGCTACAGTAGTATTACTACAATCTTTTCGTAATCGTGAATGATCTCACAGTGAAGAACACAGCAAAGTTAAGTTTCTTATGCAGTTAAAGTTTACTGAATTATTATAGTTGAGAAAACTAAATATCAGATTTTTAATGTTTACTGTATCCAAACATTACACATCCTAGAAGCAGAACCAGGTCAGCAACACTATGAGTTTATTATACTCCTGCCTAAGATAATTATACAGCCTATTATTTTAGTATCTGAGCAGTTTACAAGTGCAACTCATCACAACTTGCTTGGTTAGCTATTTTTTTTTTCTCTAATTTGCATTAAAATTTTTTGTACTTGCCTACTGCGACTTTCCTCTGTTTCCAACTTAGCCACAATAAACTCGTTAAGTTCTGCACGGTGCTGTTTGGACTTGACTAAGTGACTGTTTTTGCAGAGATCACCGATGAGTCATTAGAAGATCCAAGTCTGCTAGCCACAAATTAAAATACATGGATAATGTACAGAGAAGATGGTAGAGATTAAACCAGTGAGATGACAGCCCAGAGATGATCACAGAGAGCAAGTGATGCTTGTTAGTTATGAACCCTGATGTATAAGCTGGCACTAATACTATTTTCTTTTGTTCAGATGCACTAAGACAGTTTGTAGAAAGGATCAAAAGTGCCGACAAAGCTGCTCTTAGTCAACAGTCTTTGATAACTGCTCTGAGTTCTCTATTCTTCTCAAGACACATTGTGCTGTGCACACTAAAATGTAAGTAAGTCTTTTAATATGCTGGCTTGGGAAAGCTAGCTTCAAGATATTATTGAAGCATAAAGAGATAAGAAAAGAAACAATATTTTTGGTCCCAGTTATCCCAGACACTTGGAGTAGCTGGAACTAGTAGATGAACAACATTTATGCAGGTAACACAGGACCTCGTTTCAGTGCTCTCAACAGAAATGCTGTGACCAGAAGGGCCAGGGAAGTGATTATGCTCCTGTACTCGGTGCTGTGAGGTTATACCTCAAGTACTGTGTTCAGTTTTAGGCCCCTCACTACAAGAATGACATTGAGCTATTGGAGCATGTCTAGAGATGGGCAATGAAGCTGATGAAGAGTTGGGAGAATAGGTCTTATAAGAAGCGTCTGAATGAGCTGGGGATGTTTAGCCTTGAGAAGAGGAGGCTGAGGCACTTTCTACAACTACCTGAAAGAAGGTTGCAGCAAGGTCAGGGTTAATCTCTTCCCAAAGTAATGAATGACAGGACAAGAAGAAATGACCTCAAGTTGTGCTGGAGGAGGTGTAGATTAGACATTAGGAAGAGCTTTTTCACTAGAACTTTTTCACCGAGAGGATTGTTGGACACTGGATCAGGCTGCCCAGGTATGCGGTGGAGTCACCATCCCTGGAGATATTTAAAACATGTATAGATGAGGTGCTGAGGAACATGTTCAGTGGTGGGCTAGGCAGTGTAAGGTTAGCAGTTGGACTTGATAATCTTAACAGTCTTCTCCAACCAAAATGGTTCTAAGATTCCTTTGTTTAGTAAGCAGGAAGTGTCCAAAGCCAGGGAATTCTGTATTTTCTTTAACTGATGTCATGTTGCCCTTTTCATGAGGGAATTCACATCATTAGCAGAGCAAAGGCCTTCCCAATTGAAGATGTAGGGAAATGGAAAACCTGCCAATTCTATGGAGATTTGTAAGGCCAAAAAATTCAAGTACTGAATGCCAGGATACCTTTCTAAACACAGGGTAAATGTGGATCTAGAAAGTCATTGAAAGAATATGTTTGTGCTTGCCCAAAAGGACTGCTTTTAAGGGCCGTCCTGAAGTTCTGCACAGGTTGTTACTGAGATCTGTTCTAGAATAACATACTCAAGTTTGAACATCTACAATTTAAAATTGATATTGCAAACCAGAGAGCAAACACGAAGACCATAAAAAAAGCCTAAAATGCATCCTAGAACAGAAGGCAAATTAATTCAATCAACCTGATTTTTTAAAATCTACCATAAAAAGAAGCAATAAGATGCCACATCTTATAGATGCAACTAATATTTCAAACAGGAAAAGTATTTGTATGAAGAAAAAGACAATCTGAGAATAAGACTTTCACAGACTTAACACTATCACAAAAAAACAATAAAAACTTGACTTAGTCACAATCAATTAAAAGTTTTGCAGGGTATATTTAACTTGATTGCTCAAGGAACCACAATCTTTTCACATACTTCATGAATTACCAAATAATGAATGCTATTTAGACCACTTTTTAAACTTCCAATTAGAGATTAACTGAAAATTACAGAATTATAATAAAGTCAATATCCTGTTAATGAAAAATATTATTTAGTACTAGTTAAATTGTTAACATGATTAATTTTAAGTAACAGGATAATTTGAGAACATAATTAGAGTACTTCAAGAAAAATTTAAAAAGATGCCTTAATATCAGATACATACCAGAACTAGAATAATGACTATTTTATTATATTCTTGATTTCTCCTGTTTTTTTTAATCAAGTTGAAAGAGGCCACACAGAACCTAATAATCCTTGTGACAGATGTTGTACATGGGTGTTATGCACACATCACCCTTTTGTTTTTCCTGAGAATCTTACACATTTCAGCTTCTTATTATGATGAATTTGAAGTTATTTAAGTGTTTTTTGTTAGGCAGTTTGGTTAATCTCTGCAGTTCTGGAGTAATTGAGCCTTTAAGTTTTTAATATATACACCTAAACTGGCAGCTCTAGACACTACCATCCTCTTGGAAATTTCTCTGTACTTTTTATTTAAGGAACATCTGGAAACAGAGCTTTTATGAACATCTCTTGAAGTCATGGCAGTTACTTCTCTGACTTATCATAAATTATTATTCCTGTTAAAATAATTCAGTTATCAAGATGATTTCAGAGATAGGCCACTGGCATAAATATTACTTAAAGTATGTGAACCACAATAATTTTAATGCTTTATTATATAATACATATTATATATATATATATATAAAACCCTTAAATATACTTACCCTTAAATATATAACTCTTATAACCTTAAATATTTAAATCCTTAATATATAACCCTTAAACTAGTACTCAGAAAGTATCTTCTACTAGTACTAAACTAGTACTTATAAAGTATCATGTTACAAGCTTATCTTCATTTTAATTTTGATTTTGTATTTAATAAAACACAGACATTGTTTATTCAGGCATTTATTAGAAGGATTTAAGCATTACAGCTAGCTTGGCAAATGAAGCTCCAGGCCAAAAATATGCAGAGCATCCAGGCACAGCTATTAGTGTTTCTGTATCTAACAATTAAGAAAATATTAATAATCATCAGTTGTTATTGTAACCAGTATTTCAAACAATGAGGAAAAGAAGTGGTACGCAAAGACTCACAGAAACTTCCATGAATCTCTAAAAGCCTTGATGCAATGACCAAAAAATAGATAAAAGGTTGTGCTTGTTCTTCTAGGGTGAATTCTATGCCGAGAAACATTTTGGTTTTTTTGGAAACTACTCTTTTGTTGCAGAGGTTGTAGAGGAAAAAAATGAGAATATTGTTCCTCCCTTTGGTACTACAGATGTCCTTTGCATTTTGGAAACTGAAATGATGTAGAACTGGCAGAAACATGTATACTAACCATAATGCTGAGATGTACAGATGTATTTGGACTGGAAGGCTAAATTATAGTCCTGAAGAAGTAAACAAGCTGCAAGTACAAAGATTGTCTTCTGTTAGTCACATCAAAGCAGTTACTATCTACATCTGAAGAGTCCTCCTCTCTAGTACAATGAGAGTATAAATGATCTCTAATACAACCTAGTAGATAGTAAAAAGACAAGAGACCTGTCAACTCCAATATTTACACTGAAGGAAAATAAAGATAAGTAAAGAGTTTCAAAGTATGTATCTGCTTGACATAGGGGAAAGGTAATGTGGTTTCATTATCTTTGCTTAATTTTTATATCTAGTAAAATCAAATCACTGCCGAATAATCCTAATTTCATCAAAACTGAGTCTTTGAATTATCTTCTTGTGCAGTTTCAGGATGACTTGAAAAAAAATCATGTTCGCTTTTTCCTTAAAATGCAAACAAACAAAGCACTCAAATACTATAAACACATGGGCATACTTCAAAAGAATCAGGAAAAATATGTTGTATTTTCCATTACTACAAATTTGTAAGAAGTCCAAATCTGTTTGATTTTCTACAGAACTAGTATTGCCTTTATGGAGATATCCCCTAAGTTGTAGATGACATCTTGAAAAGGAAAAACTATTTAAGGTTAAGACTCTAGGAGTCATCAACAAGAAGTAAGATCTTTTTCTCTGCTTTGATTACACAGTCACTTTGACTTAGTAAAACTTGCAGTTCATAATCCATGACTATTTTTTTATTTCTTGTTTTAAGTGAAAAATCTTATATGCACAGATGTCTGTTTCTGTAATAATTAGTAACTTCATAAACCATTTCATAGGTATTAGAATGTTCAGGCTTTACTTCTGCAATAATTTTCTCTGTTGCATAAGCAGCATATTGCATCCTACTTCATTTTTTCCGCAAGTTCTTTATGAAGATGGTAAGACTACTTTGAAATTTAGAGTGGCAGCGTTTCTCATGAGCTTTCCCACAAAAGCCTTGAGGGGTTTGAATAACTACCTCTCATGATTTAAATCTTTTCTCTCCCCTTTAGTTTAATCCTGTAGATTTTCCTTCTATGATGTCTCACACAAAGCTGCTCAAAAATCAAATAGAAAATTCCATCCCCCTCAAGAAAAAACCAAAGAGTTTAAATCTTTTCTTTCGAGCAACACAATGCTGAAACAAAAAAAATAATGCTGAACATCTGCTGTTTCCCATTTCTCTGCCTGGATTAAAAAAGCAGGATCCAACTATTAATGTTGGTGCAAGACACTCCCTAACAGAAAGACATATGAATTACTGTGCTAAAGTCTATAAATGATTATAAATTGGATTAGTAGGAAAAATAAAGCAACCTCAAAGTAATTTGTAGCTGTGTAGAAGCGCATACAGACAAGAAACATTACAGATTTAGCCTTGACCACCATTTCTCAAACACCATTGCCTTTGCAATAACTTATTTAAAACACAAATCTTACAAAGGGTCTAGGTAGTAGAGAAACTGAAGCTTTCTCAATTTTAAGAAGCAGACAGATGACAAGATCTTTTGACAAGCCCTGCCAGCTGTCCTCTTCTCTTACAGAAATCTCTTCACCTGTTAGCAATTGGCTAGGCATAATACGTAGCATCTCTTTAACTGGGATAAATCTGTTATACAGCGTCATTATACATGTACAACTCTGCTAATTATTATGACATAAGTTTCTATTTATACAACGCATTGCTACGAGACTAGACTTTTGGATTAAAAAAATCAAACGAACAGTGACGCTAAAAGATTCTTCTCTCCTACTTGCACTGCTGATGAAATTTTATTAGCAAAGGAAACAAGCACTGGACTGTACTTGCACAGGAATTCAGCATTTCTCTTGTCCTTGTGTAACAGGAATATAGCCATGTAGATGACACAGAAGCTGCAGAAAAAGTTTTGCAAAGAATATGCTGGATGAAGAGATTATAAAACCTGTCTTCTGCTCAGCATTTCAGGGTACTCTGATCCAGACAATACTTTAGGGGTAGGATTAGGTTTTTCCTTGCTTCAGATACCTTGGACAACAATCTTCCAAAGGAAGCCTTGCTGCCAGTTATCAAGCTGTGATCAGTTGTTTGTAACATTACAATTTCATTCTTGATGAGATCCAGTGCTACAAGCTGATGTCAACTGAAAATAATTAATCTTCTATGACTGAGAGGGTACAGGACAAGGAACCTCCCTCAAGACAGGCTCCAAAGCTGCTCTTTTCAGAGGGAATGTGAGACGCAAAGACAAGACAAGGGAAAGGCTACCATAGAGCATTTTTGTTTCAATGTGCGACAGAAAAAAACACTACTTTTTTGTTGACTTGCTCTAATGAAATTAATCCATATTCTGGTTAACTGTGTAGGTCAGTGGAAACAAATGTTTATTTCTGAGAAAATGTCCATAGCAATGAGTTATGATCCTGCTACCACAGGTGTTTTTTCACTCAAGTGTGTATTGTGTCTTTCTCCTAACACACTCATACTGTACACTAACCTGGAATTAATCATTCCATTATTAGCAAAAGGTAAACCAGCAATACATTTCATTAATGAAGGATATGTACAGAAATGCTCTTTGTGTTTTCAATTGCACTCACAAATTACTCTTTTGATAAGATGTCTTTGTAAGAAGAAAATGTGCTTCATATCCTATGAATTAATTACACTATCATAGAAGCTTTATTTTAAGCACTTCATCTCCAGAAACTGAAGCTACTCCAACATATTTTTTTACAATTGAGGAATTCCAGTATCTTGGTAATTTTATGTGGCACAGATGTTTGACCTATGCCCATCTTCAAATAGAGCTCCAACTAACATTCTTTCTTCCAACTTTGCTTACGTGGACAAGTAATTAAAATGATAAAGCTTCTTTATATAAAGAACAAAAATACTTTGGTAAATGACAGTCAGTAATAGAAGATCACCTAGGAAAAGGTTAGAAAAACCTCAATGGACAAATTCAGTCCTAAAATAGTGACAACCTATCTAGCTAATGAAATTGCCATAAAAATCTTCAATAGCTTTTGCTGAAGGTACCATTCAGATTGTTAGGTCAGTTACCTTGAAAGCTCTTTACTAGGATGCTAAGGTGATCCCATTTAACTTACTGACCTCTCTAAGAGTTACAGAAAACTATGATGAATCAGAACACACAAGGAACACAGTTTTCTAATTACGAATAATGAAAGCAACAAATTGTTCAGCACAGCTGTAGTGTCTGAAGCAGCTAAAAAAGAGTAAGAAGGAAATACTCAAATATGATTTTAGCACTCAAAAAAATATAGCCACTACTAAATAACAATAAATAGAATTTGAAAACAATGCTTATACTGGTGGCTGTAACATTGAGCACATAGATACAGAGAATTAAAGCAAATTACTTTGATATTCAATTACTCAATTAGCCAGTACCTAGAGAATTCACTAGTCAAACAGAACCAGCAGGCAATGAAAGACTAAATTTAAAAAAAAAAAAGCTTACTCGGAATAATGGAATAAGCTTCACTCTGCTTTTTTTGTCACTAAATTTACTGGTACTGCCTTAGTCAAACAGTGCCTTTTAGAGTCAAGCAGAAGAACCATACACAGATGTCAGAATACCCTCTCATAGGAAGAATCTACTTCAAAGCCACTTTACATAGGAACATTTTGATAGTTAGGAAGCAAAGCCAATGTCTATTGGGGTTCTTCAGTAACTGCAAAAGCTTGCTGGGCCCTGTCTTTTAAGACCCAAGAGGTCATGAAATAATAAATTAAAACAGAATTAATTTATTTTTTTGAAAAACTGACAGGAAATATAGGATAAGATTACAAGAAATAAACCACTTTAACTCTACCAGACAGCAAGTATAAATTTATAAAGCACAGAGACTTCTGTCACTATACCAATGCATTTTAAAGCCGCAGTACTTTTGCGACTCTGGTGAACAACAAGGTGAAACCAATGTCCCATGAAAGTCCACTGGACAGGTCTAAGATCTTGCTCTGTAGCACTAGATAAGACTAAGAAAGCTAGTAGTTTACTATAGCAGTACAGCATGCATTAATTTAGAATTATTACACAAAATACATTTATAAATGTATAGGTTGTAGCTACTGATTTTATTACACAACCAGAGACAGTCTTTTATCTTTCAACAAAAGCAACGTTACCATAACATAGCTGTGATCCTTAGATGCAGGCAAGATTCTTGTTAAAGGGTTAAAATTTTTCAAAAAGTAGTCTGGGAAAAAATATCTTAAACATAATCATCTTCTCACATCTAAAATAGACTTCAAGCTTTTGAATTTATCTGAGCCCTGGCACATCTTACTGAAAAAGCTTAACTTGCTCATGCAGTAAAATGGCCATATATTTTCATTAAAAGTCTCATGGTTCCTGGGTTTAAATAGTGAGTACACTGCCCTATACTTCATGCATTTGATCCAACTTAGGTATATGACAAAATGAATACGAGATACAATTATGGTAGCCAAGACTCAGTACAACTCACCACCAGCAGACAAGGTATCTCACAAATTTCACTGCTGACAGCCTCAAAATCTTTGCAAGCCTGATACTAAAAAGGTATGAAAAAAAAAAAGTAGAAATATAAACAAAACTGGAACACACAGCTTCAAGAAGAAGAAGTTCAAATTATACACAAGGAACGAAGAACATCAGATCAGGTTACTCCAGACTCATTGCTCCAAATCATGCAAAATGAACTGCAAATTATTTTTGTAGAAAAGCACTACATTCTAGTTTGGTATCAGAATATACATTCTCTTTTTGAAAAATTCAGTAAATATCTAACACTTTACATTAATATTCACATATTAATTAAAGATGGTTTTATTTTTATTTACCTATATTGACATTAAGAAAGGACACTACTTTCTACTTTGCCTCTAGCAAAACAGCAGGGGCAAAAAAAGAAGAAACTATCAAAATAATCTTACTAGACTTCAGCAGATGACAGATCTTGCACAAGAGAATCCCACACAATTCAGGACTGTCAAGCAACATCTCAGAAACTTTCTGATGTTAGCTTGTAATTTTAATTTCCTCAATATAGGCAGTATCCTGTGTCCTAGTTTAGCAGAACAATGTCCTTTCTAATGAGGAAACAACAGGCAAAGACAAAAGACCCAATACAGTGAAGCCACAAAGTGAACCAAAGCCATTTAGCTTGATTATGCTATGTTGGTTGCCTCCTTAATGTAGGCTTGTAGCTGATAAACTGTGATCATTTTTAGATGTATTATTTATGTCAGTTATTCAGGCAAAAGCAGGGCATGTTTGGAACAGCAAAGCTCACTTTCATATTGTTCAAAGACTTGCCTATGTTAAAAAGAACAAAATTTGTTAGGCAATGTACTTTTTATTTGATGGCTTTCCAGGCACATTCAATGAGAGGCCAGGAATTTATTTTGGGCCTTAAAGGACACAAGCTAAAGCCCTCAAGCAGAAGATGTGACATAAAATCTTAGTGAAGGGTATGACCAGCACAAATACTTAAAAGTGCACATGACAAGTTCACATCCTCTAGCACCCAACATTTTGTTCCTAAAAAGAAGCTCTTAGTCCTCATTCTGCAGATAAACCTTCAGAAGTAATCAAATTTAACTGGTGGAGACAACCTGAAAGAAGAACTCAGTGATGCGAACTCTGCCCTTCTTAAGCCTGAGTGCATTCTTAGCTCTGAAGTCCATCACTGTCAACTTCAGTCTCTTAACCATGGATCATTTAGTGGATACATGGGGTACGAATTGGCAGTGAAACAAACTCAGCTGGAAATGGGAGATGCTGCCAGGAAAAAAGTACAGAGAAAAGCATGAAGGTGTGTTAAAAAGAAAACTACTGATGACAGAAGCAAGAAACCTTCATGGCAGTCCATATGCAGCTTTACTTTTTATTTGGGGCCAAAACATTGCCAGTGTGTTGGCTGTTGCTGAACAGTCCTTGCACAGTATCAATGCTTCCTTTCCTCTTGCCACTGCATGTAGGCTGGGGGTGGGCTTGAGGCTGAGAGTGGATATAGCCCAGAGAGTTTACCCACAGCAGAGGATGTCACACTCTGCAATATATTCTCAAGCGGATGAGGAGGAAGGTGGGATGTCCGCCATTATGACATTTCTCTGTGCAAGCAACCATTATGTGTGCTGAGGCCCTGCTTCTGAGAAAGCAGCTGGACATCTACGTGCTGATAGGAAGCAGTGAATAAATTCCTCTTTTTGCTTTGCTTGTGCACGCAGCTTTCACTTTCCCTATTAAACTGTTACTATCTTGATCCATTAGTCTTCTCACTTTCCTTCTATTTCCCACCCACTCTGGGGATGAGAGGAGTGAGCAAGACACTAGATGGGTGTTTCAACTGCTGGCTGGGGCCTGCTCACCACAGACCTGAAAGTACTCAGCAGGTATTACTAACTACGTGCTTAATTATTCTTCCCAAGATTATCTCATCAACAATAAAGAGGCATATAGACCACAATATAGCTTTCTTTAAAAAAAGAAGAAAGCAAGAAAAAACCCAAGTAACCTATTGCATAATAAAGTATATAAGAAAACATTATAAATTTTGCTCTGTATGCTAAAGTGACATACACAACTTTTTAATAAGTTTTTCAGTCTACAATCCCAGTGCACTCACACTGATCCTTACATTACTGTCTGTAAACTTTGAGTTTCAACATCTATTTTTTAAATACCAGAAGAGAACATTTCCTATAAAGTGCTTTAATATATTATTTAAAAAGGCCTTCTAAGAAGGCCGACTTATACTAAAATGTAACAAAACCCAGTTAGGTCTTACTTCTATAATTTTTGTACAACATGTCATCATAAGCCCTCCCTAAACACTGTTCTTAATTCAGTATCTCATAATCATTCACCACTAAAAATGACAAGGAATTGTGAAAGCTATTATTTTGTACAATATTTGCACAGCTGCAGTAGAAAGCTACAGAATTAAACTGTACTTCCATATTCAAAGAAAGGCAGACTGGAATGACATAGTACACGCTGCAAAGGTAATTTTTGTAAGTGGTAGAAAGCAGCTTCTGTCAACTGAGTAGAAATAATACTTTATTATTTCCAAGTATTTATACAATAATATTTGGAGTAGTCGAAACTATACATCAATTCAGAATTAGTTTGCTAAACAGAAACGAAGTTCGTATTACATCTTACTGGACACAGTGTGTGCTTCTATTTTAAAATATACAAGCTTACTTGGTAAGACTTTATATAATCAATACAAAATGCCAGCATGAAGATGCCAACAGACAACTTTCACATTAACTTTTCAAAATATTAGACAGCATGGAAGAATACTGAAAACTGCAAAATTAAATTAATTCGCAAAATCCAAGTATTACTTTTACTACTAGTTCTGAAAGGGTCACAGCACTTGACACTGCCCCACACAACATTCTTACTTCTAAAACTGAGAGACTTGGATTTGACAGATGGGTAGATAAGGAACTGGCTGGATGACTGCACTCAAAATGTTGCAGTCAACAGCTCAATGTGCAGATGGAAACCAGTGATGAATGGGTCCCTCAGGGGTCCATACTGGAAGCAGTATTATTCTCTGTCTTTATTGGGGCCATGGACAGTGCACTCTCAGCAAGTCCGCCAGACACCAAGCTGTGTGATGCATTGACATGCTGGGGGACAAGGGATAACTTCCAGAGGGACCTTGATAGGGTAGAGAGGTGGGTCCATTTGAACCTCATTAAGTTCAAGAAGGTTGAAGCACTCCAAATCAGGGATGTAGGCTGGGTGATGAGTGCTTTGAGAGCAGCCCTGAAGAGAAGGACTTGGGGATGTAGGTTGACAAGAACCTCAACATGACCTGTCAATGTGCACATGCAGCCCAGAAAGCCAACTGTGTCCCAGGCTGCACCAAAAGCAGTGTGGCCAGCAGGTGGAGGGAGGGGATTCTGCTCCTCTACTTCACTCTCTTGAGACCTCATTTGCAGTGCTATATCCAGCTCTGGGATCCCCAAAATAACAAAGACACAGAGCTGCTGGAGCGGGTCCAGAGGAGGGACACAAAAATGATCAGAGGGCGGAAGCACCTCTGCTATGAGGACAGGCTTAGACAGTTGCGGTTGCTCAGCGTGGAGATAAGAAGGCTCCAAGGAGACCTTACAGCAGCCTTCCAGCATCTAAAGGGAACCTACAAGAAAGCTGGAGAGGGAATTTTTACATGGGCATGTAGTTATAGGACATAGGGAAATGGTTTTAAGTGGAAAGAGAGTAGATTTAGATTAGACATTAGGACGAAATTCTTCCCTGTGAGGGTGGTAAGGCACAAGAACAGGTTGTCCAGAGAAGCTGTGGCTGCCCCGTCCCCTGAAGTGTTTAAGGCCAGGCTGCATGGGCCTTGGAGCAATCTGGGCTAGTGGAAGGTGTCCCTGCTTATGACAGGGGATTGGAACTAGATGGTCTTTAAGGTCTCCTCCAACCCAAACTATACTGTGATTCTATTATTCTATGAAATGATACTGTATCTTACATATGTGACAACTACTTAAGAGCACTGCATCAATTATGCCTGAATTAGCTTACAGATGGAGGAACATACAGTAATCAAGAATAGTGAACAAAAACACCCCCAAAACTGTGGTGTATGGGAAAGGGGACAATGACACATCTTCCTTTATACAACTTCAGGTTTTGGATCCCATCATGCATAGTCTTAGACATGCAATACCTACTTATAGTTTCATGGCATAAAAATCACACTGGTGTGCTGTAGCATATTTGACCTGATAAAGGAGACATCCAAGACCTGATAACATTTTCAAACTGCAAGAGCACCATCTGGGACTGATACAGAACCATCACCGATCTGTAGGATGTACATAACTAATATGCTTTGGGGAGACTGTGTTCTAAGCAGTGACAAGACCAGAGCCACCAGAGTTCAGGTCAGAGGATGACTCTTTGGCCCTCTTTCACCAATTACATATGTACCCAGTATGTTTGAGTGCCTGACCTAGGTCTATTCAAAGCAGTGCAGGGTGGAAATATATACAAAACAAAATACAAAACAGGATTAAACAGCTCTCTGAATCACCGAGCCCAGTATTCTAAGATTGTGAATACAGGAAGAAGGTCTACAGAGTGCCCTCTCCACGGATCCTAAATCCTAGTCCAACATCCTGGAACAAGTTTTAGATTTGTATCAAAAGGCAAATGCAAAACCAACAACCTAGCAAACTGTCAATGACAGATATATTGCGAAGAAAACTACATGCTTGTCCAGAGAGTTATACTACCTACCTGCTCTCACCACATCAACCCATATGAAAAATTTCTTCCCTGCACCAAATCCAGCTATTAAGTAACTCTTCAGAATGCAAACTTGACCCGGCAACCCAGAACCTCAACAATTAATGCAAAACATCCTGCCTAACTGATCTTTAGCCATGGCAGACTTTCAATGCTTGGTGACTTTCTAAGTGCCTCAAGTGTGGTACAAACAAAAACTCAAATCCAATAGTAAAAAAAGGACATTTTTCCTACTTCTGCCATGGTAAAAATGATACTTTGAAAAGGAAGGATCTCAAACATTGCCTTTGACAAAAGGTTTCCTTACAATATAACTTTGCTCTTAACTCTTCACAAAAAGAAAATTTTGTGTTCACAAGAAAAGCACATAATACAACAGTCTGAATGATACATTTTTCCAGGTCTGTACTTCAAAAAGACAATTTCCCAGAAGTTTAAACGGTACACACACTAACTTGAAGCAGATGTGTGTGTCTCATTTTTCTCCTTACACTCATTTACAGAACAGATACTGCCATTCAGCTGTTCACTTTTATATGATAATATTACAAGTCAAGATCCTGAACTTTATAATGGAAAAAAAAACCCCTCAACTATTGATTTCACCAAATGTGTAGCTGTACACATTACAAATCCCATAGAAGTTCCTTGCAATAAATATAGTTCCTTGTGACAGACCTGGAATTATTTTCAGGATCCAAAGGCTATTATCACTTTTAAAACAATTTTCTCTTATTTCAGTTACAAATTTTAACATTTTTTACAAGGCATCAAGACATTCTGGCCAAAAATCCAGGAAAAGTTTTCAGAGAACACAGTAATTTCCTCTGTTCTTCCAGGTTTGTGCATATCTGTTTTAACCTCAGTTTTCATTATGACAAGACAAATCTAACTTACCAACAGAAACTACATTTATAGACAGCAACTGTTAAGTATGAATCCATTTTACTAATGTACTGGTTTCGTATGGTAGTGTTTTGGTAGCACAGGAGGGGCTGTGGGGGAACTCCTCTCAGAAGCTGCCAGAAGCTTTGCCGGCTCCATGTCTAGAACCATGTCTGGGAAAGGCCGAGCCAATGAGCAATGGTGGTAACCCTATGATAACATAGGATGGGAGGGAAACAACTGACACTCAGGTCAGTGAAGAAGGAGGGTAGGACGTGTGCTGGAGCAGAGACTTCCTCCCTGCACCCTGTGGTGAGGCGGCAGCTGTTGCTCTGCAACACATGGAGAGCAATGGTGGAGCTGAGATCTGTCGGGAGCTTCTGAAGGACCCCACACTGGAGCAGGTGGCCAAACTCAAAGAAGGCCATGACTCCATGGGAAGCCTGTGCTGATCAATCTGTTCCTGAAGGACTGTAGCCCATCGAAAGAACCCACACAGGTGAAGTTTATGAGGAACTGTAGCGACAGAAGTACTCATGTTGGAGAGGTTCATGGAGGACTATTTCCTGTTGGAGGGACCCCGCTCTGGAGCAGGGCAAGAGTGTGAGGAGTGCTCCTCCCATGAGGAGGAAGGAGTGGCAGAAATGAACTGTGATGAACTGACCACAATCTCCATTCCCCATTTGCCCATGCTGCTGTGGGTGAGAAGGCAAAAAGAAACCAGAAGCAAAGTTGAGCCTGGGAAGAAAGGAGGGATGGGTTAAAGTGTTTTATGATTTGGTTTTATTATCCTACTGTGATTTGACTGGTAATAGATGAAATTGATTTTGTTTTTCCCCCCGGTCGAGTCTGTTGCTTGTGAACATAATTAGCGAATGATCATCCCTGTCCTTGTCTCAACCCACAGACTTTTGGTATGTTTTCCACGTCCCATTAGGGGAAAGAGTGAGCGAGTGGCCATGTGGTGCTTTGCTGCTGAATGGGCTTAAACAAAGGTAACACTCTTGACAAGGATTATTTTTGCAGATTAGTTTAAGTTTCAAACAAAATTACTTATTCCAAAGCACTTGGTAACAGTTAGCAAATAACTAATCTCTTAAATCTTGAAATCTATTTCCTGAACTAGAACTTCTGATTTTTATAAAATATTTTCACAGAACCGTCCTTTTGTCAAGTACATATCTTTACTTTCAAGATATGCTTTGTTTTCAAGTGTACTAATTTATGCATAGTCAACATTAAAATTCATGTTTTAAAATGCAGATAAGAGCTCTGTGAAAGCATACATCATCTTCTACAACATAATACATATAAAAGTATCTTACTTGTGAAATGAAACTAAATTAATAATTACTATTGCTACATAATACCACAATCAATGCTCAGCTTTTAAGCCAACTGAGAAAAAAAGACTTCATAAGACTCTGATCTTTCAAATCAGAGATCATTTGTGGTTTGCACTAGGCATATGCTTACATATATATATATATATAGATATATATATATATACACATACACATATTTATATATAAAAGGAAATTCTTGCAATTGGACAAGATGGTCATGTATGAAAACGAGAATATGACAAATGCTATGCAAAACAAACTGCATTGCTTCTTGAAATTTAATCTTTTGTAACAATGGAAATACCTTGTGAAAAATTACTAGCTACTGCCTCCTTCCATTTTGATATGGACTAATCTTGCATTCTGCAGAGGCAATTACTTCTGGGACGTCTGTTTGAGTTATGATTAACTGTCATCAATGCAAAGACAACTGTCTCTCTGCACAAACATTTATATCTAACAGGTCTCATAGGACAGATGCAGAGTCACATGAAAGCTGATCTTAAGCTTTCAGCACCAGTTACATAAATGAGCAGTTTAGCCACTTTCATAAGGTGTGAAGGAGTAAATTTAGCACATCAGAGACACTTCTGTGTAATGTTTAAATAATTCTATATGAAAACCTCAGAAAAAGGAATATACTGTGAAGATACTAGAATGACCCTGGGTAGATTCTGATTGATTCATACTCTCAGATGGTATCATATCATGCTCTTTGTTGACAGTGCAAATCATAGAATCAACTTTTACATAGTCCTCAGGGCATTCATAGTAATTGTCCCATGATCCTGAAGAAGAAAGCAAAGAAACTCAGAAATGCCTGCAGAATTCCGCTCAGTCCCCAAGACAGCCTAATTGTACATTATATTGGAACTGGCCAGGCTAGATCCTGAATGATGGTGCAACAATCAAAATGCCTTCTCACTGTGGTTTTTGAAATAATTTCCATTCCTTGAAATATCACAAGATTCCTAGTGTTCTAGATGAAGTACCTACACTATGCTCAGTATTCTCAAAGAAAAACTTCTGATGGGAAATGTGACATGCTCATTTTGCATCAGATCAGATTTAAATTAAAATACCTAATCTACTTTATCTCACAACCCATGGTGTGTCAGTACTTCTCATCATTGCGTGTCTTTTTTCTCCCACAAGTCTCTAAAAACTTTTTCTCTCACTGCAGCCTCCTTGAACTGTCTAACCTTTCGTTTGCATAGCACCTATTTCAACCACAGTGAGTAAAGAATGCACTATTTACTTCTAATTTTGTTAACAAAATTCATTTGGTCATGTGCTTTTGGTCTTGAAAGGTGTTGAACATTTAATTTCATTTCTCCGATTTTTACTCTCTACTTCAGCTGATCTTCACCCTTCTAGCTGGCTGGTTCTCTTCCACTGATTAGTTACTGAAAGTAAACTGCATGCCCTTGAGGCAAGTATTACTGAATTTACCTATTCTGAAAAGCATGTAACACTTCTGAAGCTCTCTGAAACAAATGAAGATACTAGGATACTATACCTCCTAAAGTATTCATTGAAAGCACTACAAATCACTTCTACAGAAGAGCTAGACACTAAATAAAAAGTTGCTTACAAACCAAATGGTTTAGCATGAACTTAGCAATATTTTAAACAAGCCATATGGCAGCTTTATGAAGGACTGTTAGAGTTCTTACAGTCTTAAACACTATCACTGTGTATTTAGTGTGACTGCACACTGTGCACTAGTGTATTTCTACATTTAACTTCATTTATATCCCTACAGAATGTGATATTTTTTTCTTCCAATTTGTGATTAGCATAAGCAAGCTCCTGTACCTGAAGAAGTAACATATTTTTGGACTTAAATCTATGATGATGGTTATTGTTCAAATATAGAGCAGCCTTTTCCAAAACAATACTACCATGGAAATAATCTGGAAGACTTTGAAAGGAACGTCTAATACAGAGTGATGAATTTAAGCTAAACCAAGTCCTCCTTATGGAAAAAAATAAATCAAACACAAGAATTAGCTTTAATATACCAGCAAACCTTTAACTTTCAGCCATGTAAGTGCAATTGCACAATCTTCAATTGTGTAATTATAATGATGCCACATATTTGGCATCATTATAATTTGGCCAGAGCAACATTATATTCCAACTCGATAGCACTAAACCAAGTCTGCTGTATACATTTTGCCAATGTATCAATGCACTTACTACAGCAGATTATGTTTCAGAGAACTTTTATTCCTGAGAAAAAAACAACAGCTGGAAAAGCACTCTCATTGCTTGACAGAATACAAGAGTACAGCATCCTACTATGTCACGTAATTGCTGTTAATGAGGCAGTGCAATAACTAAAGCTATGCTAGTATTTCCAGAATACATTCTCTTTTTCAGAGCATATTCTTTATTTTCAGAAACTCTGTCATGGCATTAAAATTTTTCTACAGAGGCAACATGCCACTGACTGAATTTCTCTAAAACCTGGAAAAAACCTTTTTTTTTTTGCTAAAAAATGATAAAAATATACTAACATCTGTAATTTCAGATTAGTTTTAAAAATGCTGGTAGAGAGTTCATTTTTATTTGATATTTATTGCTATGCCCATTTTTTTTTTAACCCAAGCATATGCTCAGTGCATTATGCAAAGACATTTGTACATTAACTAGATGGGTAGGCTGCTCTCAGGGCCTAAGAAGTGCTCTCTAACATGACGGCTGTCACTTTTTTCTCATTATGGAAGTGGAACAGAGAGCTGGAACTCAGGTCTCAGATTTTCCCATTCAGAATCAAACAAACAAACAAACAAACACTTAAGAATCAATACATGCTTCTTTCCACAATACTGGCCTTCCTCAGCCCCACTTCCCTCAATATTTTAAGATTTTGTGTATCAAATAGGAGGACATCTCCAACTGGAGTTTCTTTTCTCAGTAATGTTTCAGATTATGCTGCTCAAAAAGTAGTCTTCCTCAAAAAACATCCTCACTTCAGTAACTTCTATAGCAGTATAGAAATGTTACAGAGCCAAAATACAAACTCCTTGACTATATCACAAAGCAATGTATCAGTGGACATGCTAGGTTAAAACAATTCATGATTTAAGTATGGATTATCAGATATATTAAATAGGTAAGGCTACAAATGCTCCAAAGCAAATACATAAGCCCATCTTAAAAATGTATGAAGATAAAAGATGGATCAGTTTTTATATTCACATTACAGAGCCAGAGTATCAATATACTGCAATTATGCACTAGCTCTCAATTCCATTCACAGAAAATCACTTCTGGATAATGTCTCTTACATTTCCACTGAGAATAATTGCATTGTTATAGCCATCATGACAAAGATCCATCAAGTGAAGATGATATGCTGAAGTGAATCGGTAAGATTGCAGATGACCAAAACTCAAACATGGGCACATTTTCTAGCAGGATTGTTAGAATATGAAACAAATCAATAGTTAGCCAAAATAGTAAGTGTAAAGCCATACTTTTGTGTTATAGCTCAACTGTCTATCAGCTACCATTTTTTTAACGCCAACCATTTAGTTCTAACTATACTCTTATGCTAGCTGCAGTAATCTACTGAACCCAGCATGAGCAGATGTGGCAGAAAAAATAATACAGAACTTTTTAGTTTTTTGTCTCTTTGAGTCAGGATACTATGGAGTCAGATAAGCAAGCAGTTGTGGCCAGAATTGTACAGAGATACATTTTCACCCAATCTAACATGAAACCACTGCCTATGCTACCTACTCACACTATTATTTAAAAAATTAACTGGATACTGGTGTAATTCAGCACTGCCATCTGGTTCTGCCTATGTTCGCATTTTGAATAAAGAACTGTACAAATTGCCCTGAAAGTCACTCATAAAACGATGTTTCAATAGCAGATCACTGATACTGTGAGTAATCTAACTTACTTGCTGCTTAAGCTTGGCAACAGCAAAACGTAATTCTTGAAAAGTTTTGGTTCAGTCACAAATCCACTGTATCCACCATTCTCACAGGCTGGCATGGCACAGGCAACAGGCAGGCTAAACAAACGTGCTAGGAGGAAGTCCACAGAATGGCACAAGTTTCAGGACAGTACATGTATCATGCCTTTTGCTCTATCTTGTGTCAAGCATCTGGCTTGGTTGGTAAACTTGTCAAAAGGACCATCCTGTGAAGTAGCAATACTTTGAACTCCTAGTCAGCTACCAGAAGAATGTCCCATAGAAGATGCATTTTGTACCAACAGGCATATATATATATATATGTATATATGCACCAACAGGCATTTATATCAGGAAAGGTGAGCTACTAGCATTGATAAGAATTCCTTAGAGGATGCTCTTGGAAAAAATCATGGAAATGGCCACAGTTTGCTTTTTATTGTCTCAACTTACCTCTTTCCTAAAAGTGGAAACACGGTGACAAGTGAATAAAAGACCATCTCTACTCTGTGTTCCACTTACTCCCACAAGTTCCTGGTCTCTTTCTCCAACATTTAAAGATAAGCTGGAGCAGACATACATCACACTTTGTCTGTTTTCTACTTCTAAGACTTCATTGTGTTTATGTAAGAAGTCATAGCCTCACTACTCTTCTTTATACTCCAGCTTCAAAACAAAGCACAGCAGAAGCAGAGAAAGTACATTAATTTGCACTCCAGTTCCACTACCTTTTGCTCTTTTTCTTCCACTTCAACCTGCAGTCCTATCCAACACAGCAGGAGCATGACAAAAGACAGCTGAAGAAAAAAAATCTGTATTTCCTCTACTTTCTTGGGCTAAACTGTCTCACTCTTGGACTCAAGATTCAGAGTTTGACAGTGAACCTCCAGGTAGCTCTGTCTATGACAGGTCTCTTCCCTCCCTACACAGAAAGGACCCCTTACAAACTAGTATGTGGGGCACAAGGGAGTACAGAAGGTGACATGTGAACTACATTTAAGCCATAGTTTACTACTTGAGGGTCCTTGCTGCAGAGGTTGCAACACCTATGGCACTAAAATTTATCTTTTTATATGGTAATGATAAATTTTAGTGTACATTCATACATCATCTATATGGCTAAGAAAAGACTGACAAACATTATTTACAGTATCTGTTTTGAGGTGTAAGAACTGTTTTCTTCATAGTGCTCAAAACCCTACTTTCTGCCTTATTTCCTCGAACAATTGAACTCTACCTGCAATAAAGAATGACAAAAAGCATACTACATGCAAAATTAAGCATACTACGTGCAAAAATACAGTTAAGTCTGTTCCCACAAAACACACAAACACCCATATTTCAAAATGAGAGAAGACTTATGGAAGACAAGCAGGAAAAAAATCCTTGTCTAATGTGCAAATAAGAAACTGAAGATCATGAGAGAATGCAGCAGACTTAAAAAAACCCCAACTGCAGTGGCCCAAAGCCTTTTGATACAGTATGCACAGAAGCACAGAAAGACACAAACTGCTCCCAAAAGCACAGAGAAAACATTAGTTAAAGAACTTAGAACAGACAGATACTCTGAATCTCATGTAAGCAGATCACTGGATTTCTTGACATTCAAAATCCTGAATAAAAAGAGAAAAATAGTATCTTTCTAGTTGAAGTTGTGTTTTCTAGTTGAAATGGTGGTACAGATGAAGTGAAACAGATAATTCATTTAATGTGCTGCTAGAGATAAAACTCGGTAAGATCTTCTACTGCTGTTGCTCAAGACAAGTTTTATAGAACTTCAATCTAGAAAACACATGGAGAACAACTGAGAGCCCATCTCAGCATCTGGCTGAGAAATCACCTCCTACTGTGGCTCTCCATTAAAAAGTGAGATTATGTTTTATTAATAGTGGATCATTTTCATCACATTCTGTCCTCATGTGGAGGGTCATACATTGTACTCTTCAGTATATGTTTCTAAAATTCAGTAATTCTCACACTTTTGTATAAAAACAGCTTCAGTGCACTAGTTAATGCTCTAGTTACACTTAACAGGAATTGAGATGCTTTTAGAACAAAAGAAATCCAAAACAGACATCCACACAGTGGCTAATGCCATTCCAAATACGGATATATTCCATAGATTAACAGATTTCAATCCAGAAAGATTCATCTAGTAGCAATTTTAATGTATTACATATATCCTCCTAAAACGGGTTACCTCCAGAAACCAGATTGCTCTGCTGTTCTGTGCTGCAGAGGGAAACAACAACACCAACTATAAAACTGGTGTTCAATTTTCCAATTTTGTAGTTCCCTGTAGAAGAGTATTTGATCATCTAGAAGAAATCTGTTTCTGCTTAGCATTTTTCTAATGCCTAAAACCAAAATTCAGAGTGCTAGTATGCCAAAATCAGTATTCCCTTTTACTGTAACATTCTCATTTCAGTCTTGACTTTGGAACAAATTCCAGGAGAGTACTACTTAACAGTACAAGCTGTGTTACTATCCAGCCACCAGGGCGAAAGGGCTGCCTCTATCCTTCGAACAGTCTCTTTGCATATCTTTTGATACAAGCTTGCCTGTTTTGTACGAAGTGAGGCTGAGAACTGAGCCCACTTCACATCTGGAAAAAAATGCAAATAATAAAAACCATGAACAATTGTCCATTCCTTTCCTTCAGAATCTCTATTAGCAGTGCACTAAAGCACAAAGTCTAAATCACAAAACTCAAAATGGCTTTTAAAAGCTTTTGAACAAAATACAAATGAAGAAGATAATGCCATTAAAGGTTGGGAAAAGTGTTAAATTATTTAATTCTTTGAGTAAGAGTTCATAACGTCAAATATTTATTTGATTCTACATAATTTTACTGATTTTACAAAATTGACAGTAAAAAGACTGCAAGCTCTCCTGTCTGTAGCAGAAAATGAGATAAATAAAATACGAAAATAACATTACATTTTTCAACTCTTTGTGCTACAAAAAGGTTACTATTTGATTAACCTTTTGTCAGACTGTTGGATTTCTTTAATAAAGGCTATGAGGAGGAAGCCTTAATAATGAAGACTAATATGTTTTTTCACTGACAGCATTTCCAAAAATATGAGACCATTACTGAATCACAATGTTTCTTTCCTTCCTTCCTTCATGTTTGTTATGTTTAAATGTTTTCTTGTTCATACTTCAGTCTCCAGTCTTTAGAAACAACACATCAAATATCCTAAGGCTCAAATGAGAGGTGAAATAATTTTAATTAGAAATTTAATTGCAAATTACTAGCAACTGGAACTGGGAGATTTCTAGTATCTTCACAAAAAGCAGGTATTATCTTGAAAGAAAATACAAAAGAAAAAAAATCACCATACATTTCATCCCCGATGACTCTAAACTGTATTAAACATGAAGCATGATTTTAGCTAAGTCATGTATAAAGAAAATCTTTCCTTTCTGGTGTGTAATCATTTTAATTCAGGTGTTGACACAATATATCAGAACAAGCACTGTACCAAATAAATTCTTGGTAATAGCTAGCTTTAAAAATATATCGTCACATCCTTTCAGCCCTAAGTGTGTTATATCATAACACAGCACATTTGTGTTTTATTTAACTTACTGGTATAAGATTTTACTTTGGATGTGAAAAAGAAATTAATACACCAAAAGACTGCCAACGTCTTCAGCTGTAAAAGTAAATGCTATTCTTTGTTATAATCAATCCTGAAATTAAACTACCATATGACATCTCTTCATTGACTTTGCAGACCTAGATAAAATACTTAATTTCACTAACTTGCTAGTGTAATTTTTCCATTTTCTGCTAGAATTACTGACTGCTTATCAACTTCATAAACAGTAAGGTTATGTGAATTCTATTCTGTTGTATTTTGTGTGACACCTTTTTGACCCTTACAGTGACTTCTACTTCTCTGTGACTGCCTATAGTTTTACTTTCATAACACTGAAGAACTGTAAAGAAAAAGAAAAACAACACATTATTTTCTCCCAAATGCAGATATAAGGGAAAGGCTTAAAAATCTCTGATTTTTCACTGTTCTGCGTTCTACTTCAATCTCCATGCAAGCAAAACTTAATTTACTCAGTTTACATGTATTCAGAGTTTAGTGCAACAAAAATTAATAAGAAATAGAAAACTTGATTCAAGTTCTTAGTCACTGAATCAGTAATGATTTGTAGAAGTGAGGGACTACAGGCTTGGGGCACAGAATTCTATAAAATTCAAAACAATACATTCTTTCCATATGTAAAATCTCATCCTAAACTCGCTTGTTACTATGTATTTGATGTAGCCCTTCTTGAGAGACACTGTAAATCTCATAAACATGAAAGTACTCTTGTATTCTTGTTGACACCACTGTTGAACTTTGATTTTTACCTGCTACAAGTCATCTTATATAACTGCAATTTACTCTGCTCTTCACTCTGTCTGTGTTAACAAGAATACATGCTGAAACTATGGGATGCACTTAACTGCACACCATTGTAACCCACCTCCCTGAATGAGTTATTGTCTTTCTTAGCTGAGGCACATTAAATCTGATAAATTTTTATGATCTAAGTTTTCTGTGGGCATCTAGAAAACCTAAAATAATAGTTTCTAATTCTTACAGTTTATACAAGAAAAAAGCATATGGTATTTCTATAGTTCTAGGCTGTTCAACAGTATTTTCTTGGAATAGCAACCAATGTAACTTTGGACACAGTAGCAATGACCCATATGTTATTTATCTAAAAACCTCACTTTTTTTTGGGCAGACAGTCAACAATAAAATATATCACCCACTTCACTGGGCTTAGTTTCCTTCCTGTGTTGCTTTTGTCCAGGAAGACACAATGCCTGAGCTGTTGATCCTTAGGGTTGTAGCACTACTAGTACAACGTTACTATTTCAGGTAGAGGAGGCTGCATTTGGAGACTGTATGTCTCTCCTCAGAAAAAATACACATTACCAAGGATGCTGGAAAAGCACAAGAAGGTCAGTGAAAACTATTTCTCCTTCTTAGCATACTAATCATCAGTGGTGACCTGACCAGGCAGGTCTGCAGCAGATGATCCCACCTTTTGCAAGATGGGCACTTAATGCACAACAGCTTGCAAATTCTGCTATACTGAGATTACTCTATAGTATCTGTACATTCTGAAAGTATCTTACAGATAAGCAGAAGGCAAGCACAGTTTCTTCCTGAGAAATCCCGGGCAAATTTGCAAAGCTGTTTATCCCACTGGATAATTTTTAACACCAAATTATGTTAAAGAGATAGCAAACTGTAGAAGAGGTTAGGTCAGTCAAGGCCTGTAAAATCTGTAATTGCAAATAACGGAACAAGAAGACTGCAGCTAAAAGGAAACAAACTCTAAAGTGGTAGTGTTTAAAGGCTTGCAACAGTAGCTCCAGATGCATCTCAGAAACTGGTGGGCTTGCATTCTGTTTCCCTCAGATACAACTTCCACAGAAACCACCACTGCAGTTTCTCAAAGGTAAGTCATCTACGTGGGCATGAATCCATAATTCTTAATACCTTCCTGTTAATCCAGTCTATAATTAGTGACAAAATTAATATTGTAATTACAAAAAATCATCATGTAGTAACAATACTTGCAGTCAAAGCAAAAGCAAAGATAGACAAGCTCTGGCTCAGAAACTCCTTGTACCTGAAACTCCTCCCTCACTTAGAACCACGTAGGCCTGAAATGCAGTATTGCCACTGCTAGGAGCAGCTACAAGCTGTGAACTGAGCTACAGAGGCCTCAGGGCTGAGACTGGCCATGCTTGCTTCGGCTGAACTTCCTTCACCTTGCCTGCCAATTGGTTTTACTTGGTTTACCTGTGACGGTACTTTCTCTAACTAACCAGATGTCTGTGGTTATTTTTTTCCCTTTTGTTACTTTCATATGGTACTACCACTGACAGCGGTTACTCCACATAGAATGAGATATTTACAAGTCTCATATAATGATGTAGTGTAAAGAAATACAGGCGTGCTAAAGATAGCAGAGGCCTTGAGAAATGAAGATCCAGCATACAACATGGTCTCACATGAGATGGGGCACTGGGTTGGCACTGGAGACCACAACAGCTGTGAGTAACTTTCCAGAGCTCTGTTAAAGAAACACATCCTTGGGCCTGCACAGAATTGGTTTTAAGGGTAACAAACGTAACAAAGACACTGTATCTCACATCCATAAAAGGCACAGCATAAGGTAGTTTGGATGTAACAAGAATATGCAGACCACTAATTAAAGAGCAAAGGTATAAAAATACACCACCGAACACACAAAAATGGCTCCAAGTAGCTTGTAGGGCTAAGAAAAAAAAACGCAAAACACTTTAACATGAACATCATCCCTGTGAAGCACTCTAGATACCAGCAAGCTGTAGTAACACCTCCCACCTCCAGACTCCAAGGTCTGCTGCCAGCCTACAGACCCCAAAACACAGTGCCATGAAGGTAACCAGGAAGGATCGAGTCTCACAGTCTCAATGGTAGTAGTTTATATATATTTATATATATTATCTATTTTATCTTTAACAATTACATTTGGGCTAATAATAACCACATTCCTAAGATTTCAGTTATATGAAAAATAAATTCTTGGCTTTATACCCACAAAGTGTATTTCTTTTCTCATAAACAAGACGTAACACTGCAGACTTGCTGCTCAATGACTCTTATACCATTAATGCTATGGCACCATCAGTGTGATACTATTATTTAAGTAAGTGACAATGTAGTGGTTTTGCCTGGGTCACGTTTTTTGTAGTTGGAGGGCTACAGGGACGGCTTCTTTAAACAACTATCTGCCAGAAGCTTCCTCTGTAGCAGACAGGGCTAACGTCAGTCAATTCTAAGACGGACCTGTAGCTGACCCTGGCCTGGCCAATTAGTAACTGAGGTAACACCTCGGTGAATAACATATATGAAAAGGAGAACTTGTTGCTGAGCTGTTGCTAAACTGCAGCAGCAACAGGGAGTGAGAATGTGAAAACATCTCTGCAGACACCAAGGTCAGTGAAGCGGGAGGGGAAGGAGGGTGCTTAGGCACTGAAAGACTCCCCTGTGACCTGTGGTGAGGACCATAGTGAGGCTGCTGTGCCCCTGCAGTCCATGGAGGCCACTGGGGAGCAGAGATCCACTCACAGCCTGTAGAGGACTCCCACGCTGGAGAGGGTGGATGCCTTAAGGAGGCTGTGACTCCATGGGAAGCTCACCCTGGAGCAAGTCCCTGGCAGGACCTGGGAGCCCATGAGGAGAGAGAAGCACACACCAGAGCAGGTTTGCTATCAGGACTTGTGATGCTGTGAGGAACCCAGGCTGGAGCAGCCTGTCCCTGAAGCACTGTTCCCCCCATGGATGACTCATGTTAGGGCAGTGTGTGAGGAGCTGCCTCTGTGGGAGGGACCCATGTTGGAAGACTTCATGAAGGACTGTGTGCCATGCGAGGGACTCCACACTGTAGCAGTGGGAAGTGTGATGAGGCCTCCCCCTGAGAAGAAGCAGCGGTAAAGTCCATCTGTAATGAACTGATTGCAATCCCCATCCCCCATCCTCTGCGCCACTGCAGGGGAATGAAGAAGAGTCCTGGGAAGAGGGAGGGGTGGGAGGTGTTTTTAAAATTTGCTTTTATTTTTCATCTCCCTGTTCTGATTGCTCATAAATAAATCAAACCTTTTCGACCCAAGCTGAGTCTGTTTTGCCCATGGTGCTAATTGCTGAGTGATCACCCTGTCCTCATCTCAACTCACAAGCCACTCATTACATTTCTCTATCCCCTGCCCTGTTTAGGAGGAGGAGCAACAGAATGACTTGGTGGGCACCTGGGCACCCAGCCAGGGCTAAACTCCCAACAGGTATGTATCAGCACTTCTGTCTTCTTTATCTTGTTTTAATTTTAAGTCAACCAGTTAAGTATGGGACTTAAAACCTGTTCTTTTCAGAACTTATCCAGAGCAGGAGTGGTTCTGAACACTGAAATCAGAGTTTCCACCTTCCCCAAGTGGGAAACGTTTACATTAATATTTCGGTTTCATTTCTCTTATAGTCAGTCACTCAAGGAAGTGAATGAGAAAGCTGGTGTGGATACAGCATGAGCTGAATGGAGTCAAGATGCTCACTTGCTATAGCATCCCTCATCTGGGGATTCACAGTTTGTCAGACATTGCAGGTGACTAGTATTTCATATTAAATCCACTACTTTTTCATACAGATGTCAGGGTATGGGATTAAGACTGCCTCTTTCCTACTATGTTTCCTGTTTCCTTACTTTACACAATTTCTCCAAGGCTGCATATTTCCCTAACAAAGTGCACGACTGAGACCTTGTTACTGCTTGCCTCTTCCAGCTGTGATTCCATGTCACTTCCTGATTTACTCTGGTACCAACACGAAGTAACACTTTTAGCCTTCCAACAGCCAGCTGAGGAATCCAAATGCAGTCCGACCAAAACTATTGCTATGAGTATCATTAAAGAAAGAGGGACTGAAATCCAAGCCCGTAAACACTCTATGAGACACCACCTGAAGGAGTTACAGTTTAAATACAAACATGACTGTGAAAGAGGAAGAATTATAAACCAGTGTACACATGAAAAAGACAAGCATAGATTAAGCATAGCGAGTTCACTACAAGACTGAGAATATCAGAATATCAGTATGGATATGAAAACTCACAACTGCAGGGCAAGACAACATCTAATAGTATGGATAAACAATGCTGTAGCTCATCCACCTGTTTACTCTGATTTTAGATTAACACTGTGAGCATGGATGTACTCACTTCATGGAAACTGACAACTAGCCATCTTTGTAATAAAAAATTCCCAGGTTTTGAAAAAAGATACAGAAGAACTAGTCATGCATCAAGTTATAAAACAAACTAAAAAGGACAATATTTTTTTTTCCGAGGGGTCAGGATAATTTCTTAGAAGATACTGCAGTTTTGAATCTGGCTACATTGTCTTTCTCTACGTAAAACCATTGTGAAGAGAAATTAATAAAACTGGAGGAGCCAGAAATGTTTTTTTTAATCTGAGATCCTTCAGAAAATTATTACAAGCTTCAGACATTAGCAAGTAATGCAAACATATGAAAAGACATACATGAATGGAAATTGCTAACAGAAATATTTAATCTTCTTAGCTATAGCAACATTACCAAGAACAATTAATATTGGCAACTGCTAGACTTAAGTAGTTATTACAATACTGTTAACAATATACCAGAAGCCTAAAATTTGCCTATGAACACAAACGCATGCACACACACTCAAATTGCAAGTATCCTCCTCACAAGCCCTAAGAGCTTTCCAATGTAGAGCAGAGAGGAAGTGTGGGTCTCTCTGCTGTTAGCAGGCCAGCTCAGCTGCACACTGACAACACAGCCAGGAGCTCAGAGAATTCCTCCTATTTATAATCCAAGGTTTATATACTTCAGCTTAATAACAGAAGTGTATTCTGCCACACCATAATGTTTATGGACACATTTTGGCTTACTGTAAGAGAGAAAAAACATTTGACTGATAAAGTTATCGTATTACAAATCAAACTTAGGAGAAGCAGCCTATGCATTTACAAAGAAACTCCACAATCTGAACAGATATGTTCTCTTGGACTGCTCTCCAGAAAAGCTTTAATAAATTAAAAAATGAGATGTGTGGTACCTTTAACAGAGACAGCTTAGAAGAGATTCATCTCATATGAAGGTTCTGCTGCACTTAAGTAGTTCTTAAATAGCTGCACTTAAATAGCATCAAAAAAAGAGTCAGAATAACTTCTAAAAACAAGCCAAACTTTACCCTCAAAAAGCAACATAGTAAACGTTAAGCACCTACTTGTTTCTGCAGCCACCTTTCTCGCCTTTTTTGTTTTCTCCTCAAGCTTTTCAATTTGTTTCTTTCTCTCTTATTCAGCTTCTGGTTGAAGGAAATACTTGCAGGTTGCACAAGACCAACAGGTGTGATGTATTGCTCCTCTTCTACAGCACTTGTAGGTGAAGAAACACTCACCACAAAAGGTGACCCATCTGCAACAGCACTTCCAGAAGATTGTCCAGTAGCTTCAAAATCACATTCGCTTTCTGTTTCTCCATGTAGTAATGTGGTAATGGAAATAACTTGAAATCTCTTTTGTAATTTGTCAATGCTGGAACTATATAGGTCCCAAGAAGAACTACCATCTTTCCTACTGGGCTCTAACTGCATGCCACTTTTTGTGTAAACAGATGGATTTTCATTTTGGTCATGGTAAACTTTTTTCATACTGCAACTTTCATATAACACAGGTGATAAAACAAGTCTCTCTCTGATATTTAAATCCAAACTACGAGATCTTCTGTGAAAAGGTTTTATAGTGCATGCATCATTCATAGGACAGGAAGCATAAAGATTTCTGTTTTGATTTAAGGGAAGTTTTTTACTGTTCATATCAAATCTGGGAGCTCTTATTTCTAGACCAAGTGCTTCTGTTAATCTTCCAGTGCCATTATTATTTCTGGTCTCATATGAAAGTCCTTGATTTTTGACTTGCAAAGTTGCAGTTGCCACTTCATGGTAGGTATCCTTGCTAAAACCAGACTGAATTTTGAAGAGAGGTGAGTGTTTTCCTGATGATTTTGCCAATTCAACTGAGAAAGCTGGCTGATAGTCAGTTCGACTTCTGCAAAAATGTATATTTACTAACTGTCCACAAGAACACTTTGTGTTACAAACAAAGTTAAAGCCCCCTAAGCAGGCTTCACAGAATGGACAGTGCAGTTTTCCAATTGTCCACTGTGCCTATTGACAAGAAAAAAAAAAAAAAAAAGAAAAAAAGCATCATTTTAAAGAAATTATTACCAGAGTTACTTTTTTTCTAATAGGAGGGTTTTACTATTTTTCAAAAACAATGCAAACCACTTCACAGCAGAAAGAAAATCTGAGATAGTGTTTTGGTTAAAACTCTCCTTGCTGCAGTGCTAACTAATTCTAGAACACAAATTTCAAAATGCAGGGGCTTTGAAATAGGTTTAAAACTTGTCCATAGACAGAATAATGCTGCAACACTAATGAAAACTGTAGATTCTTCAAAGCAGTGAAATCAATTTGCCATGTTAATCTGGAATTGGCAAGCATAGTTTCTCAGCTGAGTCTTCCAAGGGCTGATACATTTCTTGCATACTAAGTACAGTGAAAGGAGATTTCTTACAAAGACAATGTATTTTTTACTTTGCTTACCCCACTTGAAAGCTTGTAATGGCACTTGTATTTTGTTATATGTAGCGTTACAACATAATCTGTGTGCAGATACTATGACAAATCCTGAATACTCTATAAATTAATATTTTCATTATTTGAAATTCTATGAATTTGATTTCAATTCTAGAGGCACTTTTTTTCAAAAGAAAATACATATCAAAGATCTATGAACTCCTCTGCATTTGTAAACTACTACTATTTTCAGTAAATATATTCATCTGCCAGCAGAAACACTTTTGAGGATTAAAGTTACGCAAGTGTTCATAGGATCAGAGCACAGATGAGAAACTACATTATTAACTCCAGTCACACTTTACTCACTAGCATGCCTAAAGTGGAGTTGAGCCATGACTACAGAAGCTGTCCAACATTTCTATTGCTTTCAGTTCCAAATGTCTTTTCAAGGTAGTTTGGGAAGATGGTTCCAAGACTGATGCTTGTTTGATTGAAAGTTTCAGAAAGTTTCAGTCAAACCAATTTTGAAGTTTTAGAAAAACAACCCAAACAAACTTGTCTGGAAAAAAAAAAAAAAGTAGTTTTTATTTGTACACAATGCTAGAAAAACTTCTGGAAATACTTCTTTGACAAACACTCCTTCCTTGTAGGATAAAGCCTCAACATCTTTTAAAGTATCAAAGACGTGCCTTTCATTGCATCTATATAAATTGCTTCTATTTAAATCTGACCATTTTTAAGTTAGATTAAAAAAAATAAATCTCAGTTTATGTTTGCTAAAGTCTTACAAATCTCTGAAAATTCCTGGAAGATTCACAGTCTCTCTTAGTTTATAAGGCTGACCAATGTGTGCCTATGCTGTTTTCACAGAAGTATTAAGCTGGTTTAGAGATTTACTGTTAAGTCTCCCACACTCCATTTCCCAGATGTCACGAGTTAGGTATTAAGATTCACAAAAAAGCACTTTCTAGTGCCTTCAGTCTTTCTGGCCTTCAGATACCATGAAATAGTAACCTGGATCTCCAAATGGAGAGGATGATTGACTCATGAAGGTTAGAGAAGAAGGCTAGGAGCCTGACAAAAAATGGGAATGCAAAAGATGGTAGGAAATAAAAAGATGTCTCAATGTCCTATGCGCACAGAGACTGAGGTGCAGTGTAAGGGAGTCCAGGACTGATTTAGCATGAATTTGGCAACGGACTGTGGAAGCACTGACTCAGTAAAAGAAGTAACATCCTACTAGTGGAGGAGGTGGTAGGGGGGAAATCAGCGAGATCTGAAAAGAAGCTGAAGGTACACAGACTTAATGATGAACTGCACGTAGAGGAAAAACTGGGAAGGGTTTGCCAATAAAGCTAAACCAAGTGATATGTGATGGAGGAAAGAAAATGCAGGTCAACAAAGCTCACAAGAAACACTAACTAGATATTTATAACTATTGAAGATTATCTATACACTAATATGTGCATGACGCCCAATGAGATTGGTTAAGAACAGGGACAGATGGCAAAAAGAACTGGCTTGGAAGCAGCAGGTTTTTATAGCCTGCAGATAGACTTTGTGCTTATGTAAAATGATTTAGCCTTTGATTCAGGAGTCATACAGGAGAAAATAACACATGATCACAAAATTATTCAGAGCCCGGGAGGATCTGGGGATAAGTCAGATTTTTTTAAAAAACTCTTGCATTTATCCATAAACCCTCAAACCCATAGGATCTTTCCAGAGAAGTCAGAAGTGAATGAGGCAAGTATTCCCAGGATATTAAAACACAAAATGAGTGCTAAGATATTCAAAGTATTCACGGAGAACTGCATTCTCTGCCTCTGCCACCAGAGGCGCATTTCTTCCCTGAAACCTGAGAAAAAAAAAAACAAAACAAACAGGTCTTTCCTTGGCGGTGTAGGGGTTTTGTATTTCCCAGGTCCCAAAACTGACTCTCTAGGCTTTCAAGTGCATAAGGCTATACATATACAGCAAAATAAAGAAGTAAGGTGAAACAAATTTTCTCAATTTTTGAATACTTAGTTTTCGAGACATAACTTTTTTCTTCGTGTATCATTTTAAGGGTGTTATTTGTTTAGATTAGAAGTTACTTGCAATATAGTAAAACTTAGGATACTGAAGTTTAAACAGAAAGAAATGCAGATATAATTTGCCTCTCAAAATCAAAGACAGATGAGAGAAAAACTGTAGGGCAAAAGAAAAGCACTGTTTCTGTTTATTCTGTCTGAGAAACAACATTAACTTTTAGATCTAAAATAATTCAAAGAAAATTCTCAACAGAAGCAATCAGTACAATGGGGAACTTATGAGATGGTTTGTAATTTCAAATAGGTGTCCAAAACTCAAAAGAGTTACACTGGCTTGTCATCAGATCTTTCCATCTGCAGGAAGGTTAATTACTTCCAATTCATATGAAGGAACAGCATATTAAATGTAAAAGGCACATGCCAACAACTGATCTTACAACGATCCCCAGTCCAGTTTTATGGAAAAATAGGCTTACTACTCTCACTGTGACGTATGTGTTAGTACTGCAAGATACAGTGATGCAGACAGAACAAAACCCAAAGCCCAGATAACAGACATAAATTTAATCATTGACAAAATATGCAGAGGCCCCCAGACAGCTATTTAGATTAAAAAAAAAATATGCATACACACAATCATCTATAAATTGGTAGGGACAGAATTTATTGCTTGTAGGTTTTGAGCATGCATAATAAAAAAAAAGAGAAAAAAGCCTCTGTAAATGGCAATGACAGAAGTTAAGAGAAAAACTCCCTCAGTTAAGTCACTGTAATACACTCGTACTTTGGCAGAAAAGTGCCCTTGAAATTTGTTTCCCTTACTTATTTCACATTTTGAATGACAAAGAGAAAAGCAAAAAAGGTCTACCTTTTCAATGACACGTTTCACCCACTCTGGAATGGTTTCTAAGTTCACGTGCCACATGTTGCAAGACTCCTGAGTGTCAGCTGCAGACTGTGGTATCTGTTAAAAAAGAATTATTATATTTCTATTCAACATTCATGTAAGATATTTTTTACTACAACCAGAAGTCAGTTTCCCAAATTCAGTAAATATTTTATTAACAAATGATAACATTCAAATATACTAGTGCATTCTTTAAGGCAATAATCAGGTAGATGCTGTCAATAATTCTCCATTTCTGAATCTAAGGACATTGGACAGACTCCACTGGTGAGATGGAGGTGTTTGGAGGTGGTTTTGTTTTGTTCACAAGAACAGAAAGTATGCAACTGCTGATCTTCAAAGTATATTCAGAAAGTGATTTCAGAAGCTCTATCAGCTGTCACAATTTTCCAGTAAAGATGGGAAAAACTAAGTTCTAATTTATACTGTGGTCAGTACTGCACAAATATATCACAAGTAGCTTTAACTTCATTTTCTAATTCTTGTTAGAATAGCTAGCAGAGAAAACTCTTAGCAAGCTCTGACCCAGTGAGGAGAAAACAAAATCTAAAAAACTGTAGCATTTCACTAACTGATACTCAAATAAACACCATTACCTAACTGCCTTTTAGCATAGCAATGATTCAAGTGTGATTAAATCTTTTGATATGATTTAGAGTGTCAGTGAAGTTATAAAGATGGCTAAAAATATAAGGAAACTCTGGTGAGTGTTAAAAGTCCTAAAATCAGTTGTTTAAAATTATGAATATGGAAAATCACTGACTCTTATGTTATGAAACTCATGGTGATAAAAGTTCCATTCTGCTGAAATCTGACAGTGGGGCTACACAGGGAAGACTGAAGCTTTTAGAAATTTTCCAAGTAATGACTGCAGATCCGTTTACCACGTTTATGCTGATATGTTCATTCTGTCTGTTTAGAGCACCTGTATTTCAACTTACATATAATTGGGATTTCAAGTGTGTCTTTATGCTGCAATCATCGCTTCAATATTTGGTTTAAAGATCTGTTCTAAGATTCTTCTCTGGTATGTATATTTCAGCTGTGTCTTTGACTGGGGTCTGAAATTCATCAGGGAGAGCTGACATATTGAAAACACGACCATTTTCATCATAATACAATCTTTGCCTCCCAGCGTCTCGGGAAGCGGTGTTAAATTACATGTTTTATCTGCTATCTACGTAATTAGAGACAGAACTACTTCAGTCTTGTGCACAATGATGGTGGATCTCCACTATCAATTAAAAGCACCACCATGGGGCATGGACAAACATACCTCATTATTTTTGCTACATTTTTTCCATGAAAGAAGTTGAAATGTACACACACACATACAAACGCACTTCAAACCATGCACAAAATCAAAGCTACTTGAGTATAAAGAATAAAAAATATTCCAGAATCTCAAGTTTGAAAGCAGAGTGATTACACTGAGGTTTATTAATAATACTGATTAAATCAGGATCTTAAAAAAATAACAATACTGTTTTTACCTCTATCAATTATATCCTCTAGTGATAAAAAGAATGTTGTTGCACTTCTAGTGCATTAAGAAATAAGACTAAACCTTCTATTTGCTTTTTCACTTTAGTTCACAGTCACGCTATCTAAGGACAGTCATATTTGGAAAGACTTGAGCTCTTTATGATCACTGCCATTATAAAGCAGCACGAAACACTCTGTCATTGGCTCATTCTCTGATTATTCTTCCACTTATTTTAATAAATATGTAAATTATTAAGTTGTATTTTAGCCTGGCAGGACACCCCCTGCCCCTCAAAACAAGCTAAGTTTAACTATTTCTGTGCATAGACTAACGTCTGCATTTTCAAAATGAGGAGCAGAAGTTTCTGATGTAGGAATATTTGAAACACAGTTAACTACTGCAGTACAAATGATTATCAGTATTTCAGAGAATCATAGAATGATTTAGGACAGTCCAAGTCCCCTGCCATGGGTGGAGACACCTTCCACCACATTAGGTTGCTCAAAGCCTTGTCCAACCTGGCCTCATCTTAGAGAATGTCTTGTTAATATCTAATCTAAATCTACCCTCCTGCAGTTTAAAAACATTATTGTACTATGCCTTTAGAAAAAGTCCTTCCCAGCTTTCTTGTAGGCCCCTTTAGGAATTTGATGTCTGCTATATAGTCAAGCTGAACAACCTCAAATCTCTCAGCCTGTCTTCATAGGAGAGGTGCTTCAGCCTCTTGACCATCTTCATGGACTTTCTCTGGACCTGCTCAAATAGGTTCCATGTCTTTATGGGTGCTTGAGGGCCCCAGAGCTGAATACAGTACTGTAGGTGGGGTCTCATGCAACTGGAGCAGAGGGACAAAATCTCCTCCCTTGCTGTACTCTATGCTGCTTTTGATGCAGCCCAGATGATGGTTAGCCTCCTGGGCTGCAAGTGCACATTGCTGGGTCATATTCAGCTTTTAATCCACAAACACCCCTAAGTCCTTCACCACAGGGCTGCTTTCAATGCACTCGGCATCATGTAGTTGTTTTTGGAATTTCCCCAACACATTTGCAGGATCGTGCACTTGGCATTATTGAACTTCATGAGGTTTGCACAGATCAAAGTCTCCCTGGATGGCATCCCTTCCCCTCAGCATGTTGCCTGTACCACACAGCTTGGTTCATCAGCAAACCTGCTGAGGGTGCACTCCATCCTACTGTCCATGTGGCCACGAAAGATGTCAAACTGTGTCAGTCCCAATACTGACCCTTGACCACTCATCACTGCTCTCCACTTGGACATGGAACCACTGATCACAGCTCTTTGACAACAACTATCCAGCCAAATATCTTATCCACCACCTTTTAAATCCATGTCTATTCAGTTTAGAGACAAAGTTGCTGTGCAGGACAGTGTCAAATGCTTTGCACAAGTCCAGATATATGGTGTCAGCCACTCTTTCCTTAACCACCAACATCATAACCCCATCATAGAAGGCCACTCAATTTGTCTGGTGTGATTTGTCCTTTGTGAAGCCACATTGGCCGTCACCAATCACCTCCTTATTTTCCATGTCCTTTAGCACAGTTTCCAGGAGGATCTGCTCCATGATGTTGCCTGGCACAGAGGTAAGATCAAGGGGCCTGTAGTTCCCTGAGTCTTCCTTCTCTCCTTTTAAAAAAAAATGGAGGTTATGTTTCCGCTTTTCCAGTCTTCTGCACGGCTTCTCAGATATGATAGTAGCTTAGCAACTTCATCTGACAGTTCCCTCAAGACACGTGGATGCATCTCACCAGGTCATGTGGTTTTGTGTACGTTCATGTTCCTTAGATGGTCTCAAAGCTGATCTTATCCTGCAGTGGGTGGTTCTTCACGCTCCTAGTCCCTGTCTTTGCATTCCGCAACTTGGCCAGTGTGACTAGGGCATTTGATGGTGAAAACTGAGACAAAAAAGTTATTCAGTATCTCAGTCTTCTCCACGTCCTGGGTAACCACATCTCTTTCTTTGCTTTCACAGGGGTACTACATTTTCCCTACTCTTCATCACCAAGGAACCTACAGAAGTTCTTTTTACTGTTCTTGTCCCTGTAAGACTTAATTCTATCAGGGCTTTAGCTTAAAATACACCTTGGAAATAACAAGTTCTCTGTTAAGAGATACTTAAAAAACCAACCAAACATTGAAACAGTCAAAATCAGAACTCATTTTATATGAAAAAGGTGGCACTACATACACAAGTTGTAGTCAAATGTATAATGAAGATCAGCCTTAATGTCATAGAACATCAAGCTGACCACTGCACACTTGGCTTCACTACTACTTCTATTACTCTCTATGGAATCATCCACATTTTAGTACTTAACAGGCAATTAATTATTATTGAGGGCAAGCCTTTTTTAAATAACAAAGGCACTGGAAAAAGTTACAAATCCTCTCCAGAGGCTCTGCTTACTTTGGATGCTTCATTTCCATGACATTTTGCAAGGCAAACAGAATTTGCTATATATTTTCTACATCTCCAGCAACACAGAACATCAGACTCTTGGTTACTCATTTCAGCTTGCAATTCTTCAGCTCTGTATGTCTACCTGTAAAGACCACAAGATATACAATTAATACACCTGTTGAAATGACACGTACTTTTCTCTTGCGACTCAGAGTTTATCAGTACTCTCTTCACTATAGAAGAGACTAATACTTTATCTACAAATGTTATCTTGTATTGCATGCCATCTAGACATTTTAAATAGCAAAGTGAAAAAGTGGTTTTTACTTCCCAGTTACATACTGAACTAGAAAACAACAACAACAGACCAAATGAAATAAACCAACTTCCTCAACATTTAGACAAAACTCAAGAGAAATCCAGTTTTCTCAGAATATGTCCACAGAAATAACTCAAATAACTCACTGCTATTCTACACATTAAATATCCACTCACACATAGATACGCAACGCCATATATCAGAAACAAATGCCGACACAAAACCACAGACGACTGACTGTTTTCTTGACGTGCTCCTTGAGGCTTGCTCCCTGAAATTATTTGGTACAGGAGGATCAGCATTACTGCTGCAACAGAGCTTTTCAAAGACCAGAACTGATCTCCTTTTGAAAGAGACCTAAATTAAGGCAATCAGAAGATATGACAAATATTTTGTCTCTTTGCACCTTTCTGTGTTCTAATGTCTTCTAGTCTTCTCTAATCTGTTTCCAAAGCCTTCCCTTTTTGCCACGCTTTCTCCAAAGGCCCTACAACCCTTCCTTCTACCTGTTTCTGTTTTTATCCTTTTGTGCTAGCTACATGAAAAAAAAAAGAAAATATTTTACATCTACACACTTAAGCACATGCTGCTTTTAATAAGCAGATGCATGCTAAATATAGGAAGCTAAATTAAGGCAAACATAAAACCTTTTCTTGCAATGTCACAATACACTTTTGTTAAGATTTAATTAATGTATTTTAACATTATTTAAGATGGACAAGCAAAAGATCGTGGAAGAGACACTCAGAAAAAAGGCAGAATTCACGCCGGAAACCTGTCTAGCTTGTGACAAAAATGTGATGACTCAAATGCCTTGACTTAAGCAGATTCTCTCTCAAGTATTTATTAACATTGCTATGTCAGTGTCGCTGCTTTCTGTGTGAGACACATTTCAGAAGTGGAATGTGTAAAAATGCTGAACATCTCTTTCTAAAAAAAATGTATTACAGAAAAAAGTAAATTTAGGCTCGGAGAGATTTTTATAAACAGTGTGTATCACTTTGCTGTGATAAATGCAGCATTCGACTCCACAGGATATTGAAAGAATTTAACCAGCTCTAGCAGCACGGCTGGACTAGATGATATCCAGAGGTCCCTTCCAACACCTACTATTCTGTGACTCTGTGAAAGAATTATTACCAGTTAAGAATTTGTTTTCATGACGCATTTCTAGCACGAATTCAATATTACAACAGTTCAGTGAGAACCCTGAATCTAAGAGCAACCAGGAAAGACTAAAAGACTTTTTGCACAAGGCTAGCTCAGGTATGTTTTTCAGGTACAGACATATTGCATCTACTAAACTACATTATTGAAACACACCACAGCTAGTCATGCAAATCTTGCACATCCTATACACTGTATCTGTGTATTCAAAAAGTATATATTTAAGTCTCTATATACATTCTGTTCCACTTCTGCTAACTGTTACAGGAAAAGCTGCTTTGCTCTCCATTTAACAACTGTGTCATTTGAGGCTACTGATGCTTACTGGAGCAGGGTATAAAACAAACGGTGTTGGAGCTCTGAACCAACAGATAAAGGACTGATGGATAAATGCACGTGCTATATTTAAAAGACAAGGTTCAAGTCATGCATGCAAACACAGGCTGTCCAAGGATCACTGGCATTTGAAGTGATGTAAACACTTCTCTCATTTGAAGAGTATCCAGCAAGCAAGCACTGTCTTACTGCAAAATAAAAGCTGAGGCTTTTTTTATTCACACACCTCGAAAGTTCCATCCTAGTTCTGCACATACCTCTATTTTAAAAACACAATTTCACAAGATAAATGAATGCATAATATATGACATAACTTGCATGGTGAAGGTTGTATTTTGTGTAACCACAAATGCTGATTGTGAACATTGGGGAAAAAAACATCCCAGAGTAAAAATAACTTTTTAAGGCTATATTACAACAAACTAAAAGTGTTTTTCTGGCCTGGCTGAATTTAAAAGAAAAAAATCCTGCAACTCTATTAAAATTCTGCATGTTATGTGCCTTTTGCAGTTCTCACAGAGGACAGAAGAAATGCTACAAACACACAGCAACACATTGCATAGGTTTCTACACAGAAAATAGCAAATGAGATGTTTCTGGTTTGTCACATACACATTCATTTTTACTTTGATTTGCACTTAACTTCAACTGGAACTCAAAAGCATACAAACACAGGATGAAGGGTTATAGTTAAATGCATTTTAACAATTATGTTCTGGATATATTTCAATAAGTTATTCTTTGTCTTGTTTTGCACCTAAAACTATTAAAAGCCATCTCGTTCTCACCTTGCTTCTCACCTTTCAGTGCAAAAAATAACAAAATAAAATATTGCGACTTGTCACTCAGAGACTCGACAGAGTCAGTTTCAATGGGACTTTCCAGCTTGGCACAGTGGCTTTGCTACTTTTAGGTCAGCTGTTTTGTGTGAACTCACGTTTGTCTCCAAAATCGCATCTGGGCATACTCAAGTGTTAAAAAGCCTAAACTCCTCCCTGGCTCTTGTTTTAAGACCTTCAGACATTTTTCTGTGATTCTGTGCCAGAACTGCCAGGAGCTGCGGGTTCTAAGACTTCATTCCCAAGACAGAATATCAGTTTCCTTTCCTGAAAACTACTCATCTAACCTTCTCTTACAGACTTTTACAGAGACTACAGAGTCTTCCCAAACTAATTACCCTTACATCTTCTATCACTTTAACTTTTCCCCTAACATCTAACCATAATTTTCTTGTAACTTCCCTTCTGCTCTGTGAATAGAGAAGAAAAAAACCCAAACCAAACCACTCCTTTCCTTCCACGCAAGAACATTTTGCAACTTTAAACATTGATCATATATTAACTTCCCTTAAAACTTATCTAAATAAATAAATCCAGTTCTTTGCCTCTTTGCTCACAGATTACACTTTTTGATCTCCAGCTGTCACTACTATTTTGTGAAGCCTTTCAAATGGGTCAGCTATACTTTCCTTTTTGGCATTCTCTCACTAGTATGAAGTTCTCTTTGATATTTATATCTAAGCTTCTTACACAATTCAAATTGTACAATGTAGTAAGCTTTGGCCATTTCCTCTCAAAAAACCGAATTGCCAGAAACAATTGAGTAAAATCCCAAGAAAAAAAAAAATCTCAAATGTTCAAAGTGAAAAACTAAATGGAAAAATCTAAATTTGTGTTGAAAATCTGGTCTGGAATTTATTTTCAAATCGTCTCCAAACTCATAAGAAAATAAGTACCGCAGAACAAGTGATTCTCAATATGTTTGTGACAAGTCACATATGATGGCTTCAGAACACTACAGCCATAAAGATTACAATAACAATTAGGTTGCAGCAAGAAACTAGGTCACAGAAATGTGAGCATTAGTTGCTGCAAGTGTTGAACAAACACTACACGAGTGTCAGCTTTGAAAGAGGATGACACAGTGAAGCTAGATGAGATGTCCTAAACTAAGTGTCCATACCAGAAGTTCCTGCTCCCACAAAGGGAGGAACCGACGCTTCACTGGAGAGAGAAACAATCGCATAAAGGATTCAGGTACACATGAAAACCTGCTGCTAGCTTCTGACCTCCAAAGTATTTCTGTGGAAAGATACATTTCTAAAGGCATATTTAACCATTGTTTCTCAATAAAGTAGCTCTTAGATGAGAAAACAAAAAAGTTTCAAGAATTGTTTTCAATTGGATAGATATGCAAAGCAGGAAGATGCTGAAGAGCTGTGCCACTTGTTCCTGTGCCAGGAACAGTCTATTATCGACTGTTCCATCAATTCAGCCTTTCTTGTGTGATTAGCTTCCCTATCACGCATCCGTAGCTGACAAGACCGTGGCCAGCGTGTCATACACGTTCTCTTGTACCACGAGTAGCCCCCACAGAGGCAGTTAACATTAAAAAAAAAAAAAAAAATGGGAAATGCTGCTCACGACGTACTGCTAAAAATCCCACCGCGTGCTGCTGAAGTCAACAGGTCCACCCGAAACAGCAGGAGCGCTCAGACCGCCGTGACAGGGAACAGACCTGAACAGGTCGATGAAAAACCAGGGATCGGCAAGCGATCTCTCTCTTGCGTGAAATCCCGCAGGCCGGTACCGCCCGCCGCATGCTCCTGCGTTTACCGACACCGGCCGCTGCACTAAATAAAGGGCTACGCGAGCAAGACTGGGGCGTCCACGGCCCAGCGGCAACACGACCTCCTTCCCTGACCGCGACTGAGCGGGGCAGCCCCGTCGCAGCAGCTGCTCCGCCGGGGCCGGGGCCGGGGCCGGGGCCGGGGCCGGGGCCGGGGCCGGGGCCGGGGCCGG
>WBNH01011340.1:46727-66836 GCA_013401255.1 Urocolius indicus | reverse complement strand
GGCTGAGGGAGCCGGGGCTCTTTAGCTTGGAGGAGACTGAGGGGTGACCTCATTAATGTTCACAAATACATAAAAGGTGGGTGTCAGGAGGACGGAGCCAGGCTGTTCTCAGTGATGTCCAATGATAGGACAAGAGGCAAAGGTATAAGCTGGAACATAAGAGGTTCCAAAGAAATACACGGAAGAATTTCTTCAGTGTGAGGGTGACAGAGCACTGGAACAGGGTGTCCAGATGGATTGTTGAGTCTCCTTTTCTGGAGGCATTCAAAACCCACCTGGACGAGTTCCTGTGTGACCTACTCTAGGTGGTCCTGCTCTGTCAGGGGGATTGGACTAGATGATCTTTTGAGGTTCCTTTCAGCCCTTGAGATTCTGTGATTCTGTGATGCCACCTTATATAACCTAGAAGATATAGGTAATAAAAGTAGGTATTAATTGGCCATTAAGAAACTAAAGGTGGCTATTGAAAAGTTCAAGTTGCTCCACCAAGGAGATTAATGGAAGAGCTTACCAAGAAAAGTATTGGAGAGAAACACAGGCTAACTTGCAGATTAAGTACAGCTGTATAACATAAAGCTTACAGCAGTCAGTTGTGGTACTTGAAGATCTGGAAGGTTTTTTCCAGTCCTCTGTTAGTAAACTTTTGCATGTTTTTGGTTTTTTTTTTTTCACATTTTTTTTAAATTTGTTTTTGTTTTGTGGGTTTTGTTTTCTTTGATTTTGCATTTCCAGGGAAAAGGGGATTATTCTTGATAATTTTCTACCGTATGACTCAGTGTGTTTCTGTGCACCTAGTGCTGATTGTGCTGTCCCATAAGAAGCACTGTCCTGTCTTGTCAGTTCTTAATATGTATGTAAAAGTTTTCTCAGAAGTGTAAAAATATATTTTATATCCTTCAAAAGGGATATAAATTAATTTTATTTTCTTCAATGCTGCTGTGATTCAAACAGTCTGAACAGCTCTGCACAGCGACATCTATTTGGTGAAATTTTGTCTTTCATAAGACTCCAGCATCATCTGCTGTTTTACTATTGTCTAAATTAAATCTTTGCAAGTACTGTTTTTGTTACATAATTTGTGAGAAACTACTAGAATGATCAGTTTAGCTCTTTCAGTAGAAATTGGTAGAAAGCAGTGAGTTTCTTCTGGTCATTAGTGCCTGCATGTAACAGGCTTGTTCTCAGGCTCAGATACAAATTAATTAATTGTCCCGTTAAATTGAAAATTGTTTTTGCTGTATAGGATCAATAAATCAGTTAGCTTTTAAACTGTGTTTTTATTTATTTTTAAATAAATATATGTATGCTTGATATATTTAATCTTAAACCTTATAAATATTTAGAGAAGAAGTGGAATAAGCAATTTGTCTGATACCTGAAGAAAACAATACAGTCTGGTTTTCATTTTAGAAGACATCATAGTTTAAGGTATCTTATACTTCGTGAGAACAGATCAAAATACTAATTTTATAAGATCTGGTTAAGTGGACCCATTCGAGATATTTTTGCATAAATAATGATAACACACAGATTTTGCAGTTGTATTAAATTCTTTAAAAAAAATCCGTTAATGACATCTGAACTCTAGCTTGTTAAATTGCTGGAATTTATCAACTGAAAAATGTGGTATATAACAAATCAATGGGCAATAAATTACTCTCTAAGTTACTTCAGGGTCAGCTTCTTTACGTCCAGGCTAAGTGACATAGTTAAAGCATTCAATTACGAAAAACTTACTTGTCTTACACTTAGAGGATGATATCATCATTCAGATTTCAATTTCAGTTGAGGACATAAATAATTTGGAAGTAATTACATTTTAAAAAATTATGTTATTTATATGTCGCAGTTTCTGAGTTGAGAATTGTGCTCTGACAAATGCTATGTTGTGCTTGATATCTGAAAGTTGATGGCATAACAAAGACAACACAGTGGACTCTGAAGCTTTGTTTTTCTAATGTGGTACCGTGTTCCATTACTCTTTTGTTTTAATGAAAGAACCTCCTACACTAATTTCTGATTGTATATAATATTTTTACTATTACTCATACACAATGCCTGTGAATTCTGACATTTCATGGAGATCCAAAATTATCTTATCATATAGTCATGGAAAGTATTTAGTATAATAAGATGCTACATAAACCAGTATTTTAACTTTGGTTATTGTTACCAGATGCTAGATAAATGATGTACAACCTCACAGCTTTTGCCACGGAAAGCTTTCCGTAATCCTTAAATGTAAGCTTCAGTTTATCCCAACAAATTAATCTCTTAAAGTGAACATTTTGATTGCCAAAAACTAAATGCTGGTGGACTAAAAGAAAGTATCTGGGTTTAGTGGGGTGGTTCAGGGCAGCTGTATGCCTTGCAGTCAGTGAAGAGTGAGCTTCCTTAAAGGATGATTCTCTGTTCTAGCACTGAGCAGGAAGCTGCCAGAGCAGGTGAGTAACAATGTATACCCATATAATCATGACAGTGAGCTCTCTTTAAAGGGAAGCGCTGATGCTACAGACTTTGAGAGCAATTACTTTTATGGTCTTTGTCTTGGCTTAAGCCACAGTAGACTGAAGGATAAGGCTGTGAGCCCAGAGTTTCTGAGCAGGACACCAGGCTCAAAAGTTTAGAAAATGTAGTTCATAATGTAGATGTTATGAACAGCAGGAATTTGAAGAGCTGCTTGGCAGTGGAAAGCTGATATTCTGAATTTCTTTCATGATTTTGATAGAAGGCTTGATTGAGATACTCACACATATGTCTTCAGTGGTACTTAAAATGCTCATGTATTTATGATACTGGAATATATGTCATGGCCCTCAGGACAAGAAGCAGGTGGCCAGATCCAGTACCTGAGGGCACCTCAATTGGCTCTAATAGCTTGTTTACTGGCAGCTGAATGGAGCCCTGATATTCCTTTGAAATGTATCTGAGATGCCCAGAAAGTAGTTGTTCTTATTTGCCAAAGTATTTGAGTGACAAGGTATTCTTCTATTGAGTATTAAGGGTGACAATTAGGAAAAGAAAGTCAAAGAAAACCTATATAATCATCAGTTTCCTTTAGTGAACAACTCTCTGCAAATCTCTGAAAGTGAGATGAGATCTGTGCTTCTGCCGTATCCAGGTCATTTTTTGTCCAAAATGTGCTTTTTCTTTTGAGGTTCCTAATAGGTTCTTAGGCAGTAAAGTTTACTGATGGGTTCTTCTCATCTGTCATGCTTCAACTATATAATCTCTAGACTGAACTTCTGCTTGCAATCAAACATATTCAAGCCATAGAAGAGTAACTAGTTTCTAAGTTCTAGGACTCTGAGAATTATCACATTTTTATCAGCCTCCATGTACCTTATAGTGTTTGTTGTCGAGCTTTACGCATGAACTGAAAAATACAGAAGCATCATGTTGTACTTGGCACTTTTTGACACACACTTCTCTGCAGTTCTGTAAGATATTACTAGGTAGATAGTACAGTAGTTGGATCTAAACCTAGCATTTTAGATTTTCTCAAATACAAGAATTCCTTCAAGAAAGGCCACGTTATGTTTCACTTTTTGAAAACTGTAATAAATTTGCAATGGTTAATTTGAGATTCCCTATGCTAGTTGTTGGGACTTGTCTTATCCTTAGACATTGCAAGGAAACAATTCACTGTAATAAAGTTGCCATAGAATTCTTTGCCTCCCTGTAATTGATGTAAAAAAAAAGATTGTGATCGTCTTGTCTGTTGTGATAAGGAAGTCCCATATTCCTACCGAGTATACCTCCAGATAGGATCTGAAGGCATAATAACAGCCCAAAATGGAAGTATTTTCATTCCTACACATGCTTCAAGCCTGGGAGGCCACGCCTCTGGCAACACCAAGTGGCCCAGAAGTCATTGAAAGCAGCAGTTGCGGGATGTGCTGGCCCCTAAGGGGACTTGGAAGCACTTGTTAGTAATCTAATTATAAAAGAAGAAAAACTATGAAAAATGCAGGAAAATTCTTAGAGTCTGAATACTAACAATACAGCTGGTATTGCTATCCCAATCCATAATACTTTCTTCTCCTTCTAGTGCTGTGCACACCTCGCCCCTCACTGCCTGCTGCAATTCAAGGTCCATGGAGCCTGTCTGGTGGGAGGGGCTACAGCCATGCAGCCCTTGCCAGAGTAGGGTGGTCTCCAGGTCCAGCTTGTGCCCCATTGCTCATTAGCCTGGATCTGGTCTCCTTCAAGCTTCCCCTTCTGCCCTGATCTCTTGAGACTGCTTTCCTGCCAGTGTTTGCTGTTCACTATGACCTCAGTAGAGCTGCAAACAATACCACCTTCTTTATAGAAACATATCTTGGTGCTAGTCTTTGTGTAAGACTGTGGTTGTACTCTACTGGGGAGACCAAGAGTGCAATGAAGGCAGTAAGGCCTGTGGCAGCTCAGCCTGATGAAAGCTCATCTCCAAGCTGGCCAGGCCACATCCTGTCAAAGCCTGACACAGCAAGCCTGAACAGACTCATCTGGAAGGCCTTGTGCACTCCATGCAGTTCCTGTGCCAGCTGCTGGCAATGGCCATGTGCTGTTCCTGGGCTACAGGGCTCAGGGCTAAGGGTTGGAGTGCAGGACCCCCTGTGGACACGAGGATGGGTCTCTGGAAGGCAGGGTGGGTCTCAGATCTTAGAAGGAGCGCAGTCCCTCCTAATTTGATATCCCTGGCAGAACAAGGAAATGCCTTGAACAAAACTCTTCCTCAGGGACATGCTGTCTTTAAGAAGGTGTTCTTCACTGGAAACATCTTCCAGAGGTGAACTGGGTGTGTTACAAGCACTCTGTGGAAGTTGGTGTGGAGCTCTGGGGCCAATGCACTTTGTGGTGCATGAAGAGAGAACATTGCTAATCAGTGTATGACAAGAGCTGCTGAACACGTGAGAACCCATAGCAACTACAACCAGTCCATGCTCTCTTCTCATCAACAACTTTGCAAGTAGGTATGTGGCCTTTTCTGCTGTTTCCATCTTGGTTTTCAAAACTGATGCCTGCAGACAGAAATGAGATGCATGAGGTATTATTCCGACCTGAGAGTGGAAAAACTGCACAGTTCACAAAAAGCGATTGATGTTGGACTGTGCCATCATCTGATCTATCTCTTGTGCCATCCTCCAAAGCCCTGATAACTCCCCTACTTGCTTTCTTAGGAGGAGTAAGAGCATGGGAACACTGTCCTCCCCATTTCAGAACTATCAATTAAATCCTTTCTGGACGAAGGTGTCAAAAATCCACGTTTGGTTTAATACATCATGATGAGTTGCTGTTCTGTAACCTAAGTTGTTAAGTGGTCAAGTTTTTCAGGATGTCAGTGAGAAAAATATGAGTTCTTTCTTGGGGTTCTTATACACAGAAACAACTTTCAACAATTGCAAAGGTGATACAGAAATTGTAACGCAGTTTGGTATCAAATGTAACTTCCCTTTTTTACATATATAACAAAAAATGTGCCCATTAATTGAATCACAAAACTTAAATGATGCTGAGACTATGAACTTGGCTTAGTGTCAGAATTTCTAATGAGTAGCAAGCCACTGAAAAAATAATGGCTGTTAATAGCTGGGAAAAAATCTGCAGATAAAAAATCATTCCACAGAAAATAATGAGAATGTGATCATGCAGCACATTGTTCTGTAGGGTAACACTTGTCTGCAGTTAAGTTTTATTTCTATCTGCTTTCACTCCCCTGACTGCTGTTTGCTTTGCCAAATCCAGACTTAAAATGTCCACATCATCCTGATATTAAACAGCTTTCATTAGCCCAGTAGAGTTGACTGTTCACATGCATCATTTATGTTCCATACTGTGATAAATGTACTTTCCTGTCAGTCTCTCAGGACACAGGTACTGTTGAATAAACTTCAAATAAGTAGTTGTCAGTTATAGTGGTTTAAACATAACACTTTCCAAATATGAAAAAAAGTCAGGATTTATACCGAGCTGATAATATTTGACACTGTTCAGCAGAGTCTTTAAAAGGGATGAGGCAAGAAAACTGAAGTAGACTGAATTTCAAGAAACCTTTCCTGTCACTCCCTATTCTCTATGAAACTTGACCTAATTATCATGGTTATCGTAAAATAAGTTTAAAAAAATGGAAAGGTGAAAGAAAAGGAAAAGAAGGAAAGGAGAGGGCAAAGGAGAGGGAGAAGGAGGAGAGGAAGGAAAAAGGAAGAAGAAAACAATCCCTGCAATCTCTACCTGTGGTAGCAAAGTACATTCTCACCTCCTGGCACATAAAATGTTTTTGTATGTGTTTTGTATGGGGACAGGGAACATTTTTTTTAAACTTTTAAATATGGAAACTGCTACAGAGAAATGAACCTTAGTACAAAACAAACACCAGGCAGCTTAGCTTTCCTAACACATTTCTCAAGCCTTATTAAATGCGAGATGCTCATTATCTAGAAAGCAGTCTTGGCTTTTACATTTGCATTTTCTAGTGGGAAAAAAAAAGAGGATTTAAACTCAGAGCTTTCTTTAATAAAAGCCCTTATTTATAATTTTTCTTCCCCCCCCCCCATTATCAGCCAAAGACCTTACTGACTTCTACCATGGAGAAAAAAATTTCATTAGGGAAATGTGTTAGCATACCTGCTAACAATGGATGAGCAAGATGCTGAGACAGGCAACAAATTTTTGCCTCAGTCTTCACTTGGTTTGCCTTGGCAACCTTTCTTCTCACACCTCTCAGGTGATCAGCTGCAAGACAGGGGCTACAGGAGCAAAGTTCCTCCCACTGTAAGAGAAAATCAGGTTTGTGACCACCTGAGGAACCTGGACATACATATGTCTATGGACCCTTATGAGATGCACCCCAGAGTCCTGAGGGAATTTGCTGATGTAGCTGCCAAGCTACATTCCATGATATTTGAAAAGTCACGGCAGTCGGTACCCAGAGAGTGGAAAAAGGAAAATGTTGCATCCATTTTTTAAAAGGGCAGAATGAAGAATTACTAAACCTCTAGACCTGGAAGATCACAGAACAGACCGTTCTAGAAGCTAGGGTACTTGTAGTACCGTGAGGTGATTTGGGAGAGCCAGTATGGCTTCACCAAGGGCAAGTCTTGCCTTAAGAACAAAGTGACCTTCTGTGGTGGAGTGACTATGTCACCGGACAAGCAAAAAGCCACAGATAACACCTATCCAGAGTTCTGTAAGGCCTTTGACGTGGTCCTCCACATCATCCTTCTATCAAAATTGGAGGGATAGAGATTTGATGGTTGGACTGTTTGATGGATGAGGAATTGGCTGGATGGTCACAGCCAGAGGATAGTGGTCAATGGCTCAATGGCCAGATAGAGATCAGTGATGGATGGTGTCCCTTAGGGGTCCATATTGGGACCAGTACTGTTTGATTTCTTCATCATTGACATAGATAGTGGGATTCATTGCACCCTCAGCAAGTTTTCTGACAACACCAAGCTGAGTGGCATGGCTGACACACCTGAGAGATGGAATACCATCCAGACAGACTTCAGGTGGGCCCATAGGAACATGGGAGGTTCAATGGGGCCAAATGCAAGACTTTGTACCTGGTTTGGGGCAACTCGTGCTATCAATACAGGCTGGGGAATGAGAGGATGACTTGGGGATACTGGAGGATGAAAAGCTGGACATGAACTGGCAATGAGGCCAGAAAGCCATCTGTGTCCTGGGCACCAAAACCAACATGGCTAGCAGGTTGAGGGAGGGAGTTCTGTCCCCCTACTCTGCTTTGGTGAGCAGATACTGGTTGAGATATAGCAAAAATAACATGAAACACAAAATCTTCAGAACATAATCTTTTCAGTCAACATAATCTGTACATTTTATAACATAATAATACATACAGCTCCCACTTCCCACCTTCCACTCAGTTGTTCTACTTGCATTACTCAAACTGAAAAACCTCAGACCAAGTTTAGTGTTTTTTTTCTGAGTGTATCTTCAGGAACGTGTGTGACACAGACTGGATCTGTGACTCTTAAATTATGCTATTATGTTACAGTAGCAATGCAATGTACGGTTGTCATGTAATGATAATTTTATATTAAATAGCAGTTTTCAGCCAGTGCTTTGTCCTTTGGTCCATGATAACACTGTTTCACAGTGTGCCAAGTACTTGGTACAGCCTGTCTTTCTGCTGCAGGAATCTAAGGTCTGTGATTGTATACCTTTCAGACTTTTGTTTTGATGCACTTTTTTTTCACATTAGATAAGATGATTAGTATTGATGACATATGAGAAACATTATTTGTTGATTTATGTATTAACTGTGTTGTACTTTACAAAATAGTCTGTGACTTGTCATGGTAAATACAGCTAAGAATAATAATTGTCAATTAATATGCAATATAAACACTAAGAATTGTAAGAAGCTGTTCTTTAATTTTAATAATGAGTATTAAAATCTTTCTATACTTTCACAAAAACATTTAATTCTTCTTACCCATTGTAAATTGAGATCAAGTGGTAATAACTGATGGTGCTTTGCAAGGATATTTAGTTTGTTTCATCAGTCTCTGTCCAGTTAATGGGCTATCGAAATAGAAATATTACCATTTTACTGTCCTTTAAAGCTGAATTCTTTCATATTGAAAACAGGGATTAATTTAAAACATTGGGAAAAATGATCTTTTTAAAACATCTATACAGATGGCTAAAAGCATCCAAATAGTGTCAAAAAGTCCATTGTGTTCTGCATGTTTGCATAGTGGACAAGGTGCCATGGGTGAACTGAATGGTGGGTCAAAGAATCACATTCCCCACCTGGAGTATTGTGTGTGTCAGTATGGCAGAGAGCTGTTCGGGCTAGTGCTTGGAGAGCTCCATAACAGGTGGAAAGATTTGTGGACTGGAGTTCTGCCTGTTAAGCATACACTTGCCCTTCAGTTTTCTGTTCCTGATTAGTCACCAGGTGTCAGCAACACATTTGTCACTGCTGTGGACGCTAATGAAGAATCCTGGAACACAGGCATCTCCTCAAGCAACCTACCTATGGTGCAGCATTAAAGTGCCACATCACTGACCACGAGATCTAAATATACTCTTTCTGCATCTAGGGGAAGGCACAATTACATGTCATTGACATACTTATCACCATAACCATGCACAGTCAGAATCCTACACTGCACAGGACACATATTTCTCACACTGTCTCTTAGAAAGCATATGCTTGGGGTAGCCACAGACTCCAGCTCTAGATATCTGCCTTTATTGGTATTTTTTGTTGTTGTTTTTTTTTTTTTTTTCATGTTTCTCCTAACTATATTTTTATGCACTTTCGGATATCTGCCTACCCTGTGTAATATTTTTTTCTGTAGTAATAATTCAAAAATATTTTCTTTGTCCTCCTTGCAATGTTTTGTACCTCTTATCTTGCCAGAGTACTAATACTCTACTAATATCTAATTCTTATACCAATAAGATACTCTTTTCTTAATTGCATTCAGTTTGGGATGGGTTTTTTTTGGCTCTGATTTTCTTCTTTTATTGGTTTACCTAGTATCTCTTCTTTCCATCAAATCTCTCTCTCGATATTCTGAGCTGTATAGAAACACACAGGTGGTATCTCTTGTCACTACAAAAATACATATGAGATTATATAAAGCAAGAAAATATCTACTGTGCTTCCATACAGTGAGCCAGCAAAGAGATAGGAAAAGATACAACCATAGATTAGATCCGTCCGGTAAATGTCGGGTCGAGATTACGAACTGTAAAAGCAAGAGGCTGGAATGACCAGCAGAGGGAGAGATTTCCACAGTCAATACCTCTCTGATAAGGATGCCCATCCGCCAAGGAGCCGGTGGCTCAAAGCTTGTGAGATGTGTACCAAAAAAAAAAAGATAGCCAAAGTAGAAGTGTAAACAAACTATACAGAAAGCATTGTTTTGAAACGGCTGCAGTTCTTATTTAAGTAGTAAAAAGTCTGAGGAGTTAAGAATGTTAAAATCACAGTTGGCTGACTAGAAGTGTGAGACCACTGAGGAAATAATTTTAATTAATTGTGGTAATATTTATCTTCATGATTGTTACAAATCAAGTATTGATGAAGTGAGATTAAGCCTTTAATAGGGAAATTTATTTCATTACTGGAATATGTAATTTGTCGTATCGGTTCATTAGAGTGTGAACTGAAGTAATCCATCTTTTTGCTGAACTGCTTCTTAGTTAACAAAATTTCACCACTAACTGTGGAAATGATAAAATGAATGATAAAAACAAGCAACTCATAAAAACTGACTGTCCTGGTTTTGACTGGAATAAAGATGTTTTTTCCTTCTGTTATCTGGTCCAGTGCTGTGTTTTGGATTTAAGATGAAAATGTTTATAACACACTGATCATAGAATCATAGAATCGTTACAGTTGGAAAAGATCTTTAAGAGAACCAAGTCCAAACACTAACCTTACACTGCCAAGCCCATCACTAAACTAAGCCATACCCCTCAGCGGCTCATCTATGTAACTTTCAAATATCTCTAGGGATAGTGTCTCCATTACCTCCCTGGGAAGCCCGTTCCAATGCTTAAGAACCCTCTCAGTGAAAAGGTTCTTCCTGTTTTCCAATCTAAACCTCCCCTGGTGTAACTTAAACTGATTGTCTTGTGTACTGTCATTTGTTACTGGAGAGAAAAGACTGACCTCCACCTCACTACAACTACCTGGTCCTCTTCTCCTGGCTAAACATCCCCCAATCCTTCAGCTGCTCCTCATAAGACTTATTCTCTAGATCCTTCACCAGCTTTGTTGTCCATCTCTGGACATACTCCAGCACCTCACTGTCCTTGTAGGGAGGAGACTAGAACTGGATACAGTACTCAATTTGTGGCCTCACCAGTGCTGAGTACAGGGGAACAATTACTTCTCAGGTGGTCCTTCTGGCCCTATTATTTTTAATATAGGCCAGAATGCCATTGGCCTTCTTGGCCACCTAGGCACACTGCTGGCTTATATTCAGCCAGCTGTTGATTGACACCCCCAGATCTTTCTACTGCTTAACAACTTTCCAGCTACTCTCCCCCAAGCCTGTAGCATTGAACTTCATACAATTGGCTTCAGCCCATCAATCCAGCCTGTCCAGGTCCCTCTGAAGAGCCTTCCTGTCCTCAAGTAGGTCTACACACCCACCCAGCTTGGTGTTACCCATGAATTTATTGAAGGTGCACTCAGCTTCCTCATCCAGATCATAAGCTATGCTTACATTAAGTCAAATGCTTTACAGCTTTTCACTCTGCCCTGCCACTGGAGACTGGGAGTGCAGAAGAAGGTGGGAGGGCACATAGCCAGGACATCTGACCCAAATGAGCAAGAGGAGAATTCCATACCATATGATATCATGGCCAGTATATAAACTGAGGGGAGGTTGCTGGTGGACAACGTGGCTTAGGTATTGGCTGGGCACCAGTCAGCAGATGGTGAGTAACTGTACTGCACATCCCTTGTTTTATACTTTCGATTATTCACCCCCCTCCCTCTGGTTTTGACTTTTATTAAGCTGTCTCTCAACCCACAAGTTTTACTTTTTTGTTTTGATTCTCTCCCCAAAATCTCTGGGAGTATGTGGGGAGTAAGCAAGTAGCTGTGTGATGCTTAGTTGCCAGCTGAGGTTGAACCACCACACTGACCTATGTAATGAGTAAATATTTCACTCATAGTGCCTGGAACATTATGAAACTAATTTTGATCAGTATGTTCTGATCAAGTAACAAGGTAAAAATATGTAGCTGTTTTTTGCAGAATGTTCTTAATGATTGTAAAGATTTTCCTGAAGTACATTCCTGGGAATGAATGGAAAGGCAAATTGACGTATCCATGAGCCATCAGCATTTTGCAGACACTCATTGATCTCTAGGTGTAATGAGCTCTTAAAGTATGGACTGTGCTGAACTATTTAGCTAGTGGTTTCTCTCAATTTTTACTGGAAGCAAATAAGGATGAATGGAAATGAGATACAGACAAGGTAAACAGACCTAAATAACAGCCCAGCAGTTAAACTAGACCAAACCATCTTGCTATTACATTTGATATCCTTCTTTCCTTTAACAATTTGCTGAAATTAATTTTCAGCTCTATTAAAAATAGAGGTGCTGGGTGACTGCCCTCTTGTGCCTCTAAATTTGAAATAAAATTAACGGACTTGATTATTATGAGCTAAAAATAATTACTCAAACTAATTGTGGGTAGGTGATAAGATTAAAAAAAAAGCCAGTGTTACTAACAATACCATTCAATGTGCCTTGTCAATGATTTAAATAACATTTTAATTTATGTTCTGGCCAACTACACCTTGCAGAGTTCTGGGTAAGTAATCCAATCTGTGACATGTACACATGGGTTGAAACTTGAGTCAAGTCAAGAGGCTTGCTGTTCTTGCTCCTTAGATTTACCTAGACTGTTGTCATCAAGATGAGTAGTGAAAGGATATTTCTCTGTCAAATCACTTTCTTTTGATAACATTTTCTCAACGTATCAAAAGCATATTATAAACTGTGCATAAATTACTCAATTAATTCATGGAATTATTTCTGGAATTCAATGCAAAGAATGTGTAACCACCCAGCAACTCCATCTGAAAATTGTCAGCATTGCTTAATTACTTATTCTATATTTGTTCAGCAACTGTCGCAATAGAACTCAGCATGACTTTTGGTCATTAGGAGCTGCTTTAAGGATATCTAGTAATAACATTTAGAGGGAGAATATACAAACATCTTGCTCACCATAATTAATTGCAAATTATTACAGTAATTTCTCAGTAGCTGCAGCTGAGGGAGGAAAGCTTATTGTGCTTGGTGCCATATTGAGACGGAATGATTCTCCTAAAAATCCCATCTGAAACTGGAAACCATCAATGAGCAAAATCATACAGGTATTGTCATCTAATAAAATAGAAGCATTGAACTGAGTGATGGACACCTGTGACTTATTTTATCAGTCTGTTGCAGTGTGAAAATAGGGCTCAGAATTAAAAGTTTGATAACATCAGCCAAGTTGGAGTTCTCCTCAGAAAGGGAGGTGAAACAAGGTAATATTTTCACCTTAATTTATTTTCTTGACTGAAATACTTGTAATTCAGATCTGAACAGAAAATTAAAATTTCAAGAGATGGAGGAGATTGGACATGTTACCAGTGAAAAACATTAAAACTCGAATATTAAAGGATGGCAAAGACTGCCCAGACTGACACTCTCAAAAGGACACAAAGATTAACATAAAGATTTCTACTTTACAATATTCAGTCTGGTCAACACGTAGCACACACCAGAACAAACCTAAATATTGACAGTGAGATGACTGATGGGTGACCCACTAGCTTTTTGGGGATCTAGCTGCTGTTATTATTTTGACATGGAATTAAGGAAGACAATTCTTGGGAATTGTTTGTATAGATATATGGTTTGAAATGTATAATATATTAAGTATATGGAGGAGTATTTTGGCAGACTGACTGTTTGAAAGTGTTTTGCCAGCAAGTGTCATTTTTAGGACCTTTTAAAAATTTGAGACAGTTCCTTCTATTTAGGGGGAACAGGTTTCTATTAATAGCTTACCTTAGATTGGCTGATGTAATCAGAAAAAAAACCCAAGCAACATTTCAGAAGACTGACTTTCCTTAAAAAGAGATATCATTATACTGCAGATAACATCCCATTATTATTACATACATAGCTCAAGTATTTGTGAGAACAAGACTGAGACCGAGACCTTGTTCAGATACATTGCTGTACTTACTTGCTTCATCTTCAACCACAGTGGCATTTTCCTCAATAATAGGACTTTTCACTGATTTTGGGGCACAAAAATCTTCTTCTACATATGCCATCCCACAAGTAATTAGATTAGATAATTGTCCAATGAAATCCCTTATTTTGTGAGCGATATACCAATAACAGTCTGTTTGTGTATGTTAACTCATTCACAGGATCATAGAATCACAGAAATACAGAAGCACAGAATGGTAGGGCTTGGAAGGCACCTTTAGAGATCAAGTAGTCCAACCTTCCTGCTAAAAACAGGTCCTAGGTCAGGTCGCACAGGAACACATCCAGGTGGGTCTTGAAAAGCTCCAGAGAAGGAGACCCCATTGTCTCACTATCAAACTCTTACAAAAATATATTACAAAATCCAGAGTTCAGCTGGTATTATTTGCATTCTGGAGATATTTTTGACAAGAGAAAATAATGCATGGAGGAAGAGACTCATAATGTAAATTTACTAGAAAGCATTCATTCAGCTTTTTGTATGTTTTCAAAAGGACATCAGGTTTGTGACAGAATGTTCAAATGAGTGAGATAGTGACATATTGTTTTTTATTTCAGATTTTTCTGGGAGTTAGTAACCTGTAATTTGGTTGAAACTTTTGTCAAGCTTAAAAAGAGATTGGAACTTACCAAAAGAGAGATGCATAGTATTTATAGTTAGATCTTCCCAAGAGCAACTACTACTGGTAAAAATAGATACTTTCCTCCAGTAGATGTGATATTTCCCCATTACTCTTCCCAAAAGAGCTCTGGCACTTATTGTTCTAGACATTCACCTAAATTATCCTTGGTGCACTCGTTACTGTTTCTGTAGTCACCATTTTATATGTGGCATAACTAGCTGTCCACTCACTACCAATGTAGTTATCTTGAAAAGATCTTGCAATATCTTAGAAAGATGAAGGTGTCTTGTTTTGTATGTTGACTTGTATGTCAGCTTACAAACTGTACTTGTCACCCTGGATGCCGCTGTTAATAGGCGTGTCATGTGTTAGCAATGTGTTTACCAAAGTAATACAGTAATTGTGTAGTTTCTAAAAGATCTAAGGGAGCAACATTTAAGAAAGTGAGGTGCAATATTTGAGACAAATAGTGAATGTATGAATAGATGCTTAATAAACATTTGCACATGCAGGTATCAGTTAACTAAAAATCTTACATACCAATGCAAAGATGTGATAAGGATTAATGCTCAGGTTTCTCGTTTTTATAACTGGTTCAGAAAGTCATGTGTACCCTCTCCTAGGATCTTTACATTATTATACTCTCCTTACTAGGGTGCTTTTCTACAGGCTATTCAGCATTATGACTCCCTGTAAGGTATAGATGTATACCAAGCCTAGACTGAGAATCAAGAGCTGTGCACTTGAAGGAGTATTGTGTTAAGAACTGATATTTATCAGAATAAACTTAACTTCTGCTGAGCTGTGTGACTGTGCCTAGACTGCCAAAGGTTGCTGAGCTAGTTTCATTAAAGTTAGTGTGGTGATTGCTAGCACTGATGCTGCATGGTGCTGAGTATGAGCAGGCCTATATACTCAAGGTTTTCTCAAGCATCATTGTAGTAGGCTTTCACTGTGAAGTGTGTTTTCCATTTCTATAGTAATTTGTTTAAAGGTTACCTTTATTTATGAAGTGTCTTGGTAGGAGATAACTGAACTTTAGGTGAGGCCTTGTGTTTCTGACTGATTTTTGTCAGAATTTGCCCTTGTGGTATGGCAAATGTTTTCAGGTGTTATAATTAAAAAATAAAAGAAACCTGAAGAATAATCCCCATTTTTACACCTTTTGGAACCTAGTGTGTCTCTTTATTTTAAATATGAACTGTAAGGTGCATCAGTAATGGATGTTCCAAGTGGGGTTTACTGGCTCTTATTGGCTCTGCTGAGTTTCATGTGTAAAGTATACACAGATTTGAGGGGTCTGCAATTGCTCTCTTGAGCATCTCTGCCATAGCTTTAGTATCCTAGGCTATCCAGTAGTCACTGATTTTTCCCTGAATAGAAAAAGACCATTTTGAGACAGCAATAATGTGCAATGATCCTCTTTCAAAGTTCTTGCAATGAACCTCTTACAGATTATTGATGGGGTAAAAAATCCAAAACAGATCCTGGAAAAAGTGGATTCCGCTTTTCCTCAATCAAATTAAATCAAAGGAAAACCAGGATCGAAGATGTTTTTTATGAGTCTGTCTAGGATGCTTTGTGAGTCAACACAAGTAGAACTACAACCACAGTTGCTTTTTAAGGGCTGGATGCTGGCCATCCTTTTGCTCATTATGGAGTTATGCAGGATAACCATGAAACAGATAAACAGAGCCTCTTCTCAAACTTCTAAAACTGATACTGAAATCACAGATCTCTTCTAGGCTGCTTTTTTTGCAAAAGTATTTCTAACTTTCAGTGAGATATACAAATTCTCTTTCTTATTCTGCAAACCTAGTGACAGGCTCTTACTTCTTCAGGGACATAAAGGTACTTTTGACTCCATGTTTGACTGAATGTTTTTACCTTTTGGCTGCTCCTCTCCTATTTGTTAAAATCTACTTGAAGAAAGACAGAAAAGAAGGGATGAGGGGATGGAGGAAGGAGTAATGGTAAAGCAGCTTGTAATGAAAAGACACGGAAGAGACGCCTGTCTAGCACTTCATAGTTGCCAGTTGCCTTATAGATTTGAGTGTGCAGCTAAACACTAAGCATAATGCTAATTAATGCTAATATACCACGAATGTTCTTAAAAGTTTATGATGGCTTTTGACTCCTTCTTTGGAGAATTCAAATCCCAGGATACAGCATACAAAAAATTAGACAACTAAATCAATTTCATATTTTTTTTCATATAATTTTAACTTTGATCTGGTACAGCCTTTACATTAAGGATAAGTGCACTGTTTGTTGCTCTTTTGGAACCTGACTTGGATTCATTACACTGAGCCTTAATCCTTCTTGCATTAAAATAGAGTTGTATCAGTGATCAAAACAGAAGGATGGTAAAATAGAAGCAGCACATATGGTAATAAATCCCATGAAAAGAACACAGACTGTAGCATAAATCTACCATCTGCTCTAAGATTTATAGACTCTCTTTTTGCTTACTAGATGACAAACAGATAGATTACCCACCCTGTTAGCCCACACTGAAAGGGATTTTTCCACTGTCTAGTAATAAAATTAACTGGTCTGAAATTTGCCTTGTTCCTAGGCTTGCCCATGTGAACCTCCTCAGTGTATGCAAGAAGTCTAAGGTGTCAGCTCTAGAAAACAAAAAGAGGTGTTATTCAAGAGTCATTGTAAAGACCTTGTGGTTTCTTAAAGCATGGTGAAAGGGAGATACAAAACTTTATACTAATAAGACAAAAATTCTAAACCTATATTTACAATTCAGAGAGGCAGCAGAATGAGAGCACAGCTTTGTCTTCAGCTATCTTTCACCTTTTGTGGCTATCTTTTGCAAGTGGGATGTCTGCACAGTGAGGCCCTTTTGTTCCAGTTGTTACTCAGCAATGTAACTTGGTTGCTTCTATGTATAGGTGAGATTTGCCTCTGTGCAAAAAGAGGTCAATTCAGTGCTGTGTACTTTCCAAAACTTCAGTTAAAAGTCTTCACTGTTAAGCTGCACTTTCTTGCAGCAGAACAAGACAGGAAGGAAGCTATTTTCAACCTCCTCAGCAGTGGCAGAGATTTGCTTGCCTTTCACAGAAGTCTGTTCTATGCCCATGTGTTTGCTGCCAGGACTACTGGAAACATGTGGAAGAATCTCAGTTTCTGTAGAACAAACATGAATCAGTATCTCCAAAGTTTAACTCTTCTGTTTCTTCCCCCTTCTGTTACTGATTAACTGGAGGACAGGAGTCCCTAGTGAAGAGAGTACAACAGTATAACATCCATACTGCATCCAGTTCTAGAACTGGCAATTGTGCTCTTAGTGAGGCATAACACCTTCAAGACCTAATGATTTGTCATCCTCCTGGAATGTCTGTTCAGATTAGTTTTTCACCTCTGAATATAAAATAATTGACGGTATTTGTATTTCAAATGTCTACATTTGACTCCAGAATTAAGACCTGAGGCATATATGAGGCACTTCAAAGTTTTTTCTCTGAACACTTGATCCACATCTCTGCTCTGCATTCTCATTTGGATCACACATAGGACTCAAGCACAGAGACACAGCAGCAGCTAAAGGCAGTAGAATCTGAAAAGCCTGATCTGCAAAGCATACAAAATTAAAGCAAATCCTAACAGAAATATTTTACACTCGGAAAACACCAGAAAATTTGTTCACCTTCAGTAAGTAAAACAAATAATCAAAACAAATTGTAAAAGAGAAAGAGTGATGATTTAGGTACTAGGTAAAATTTTAAAAGATATTTAAGATATTTAAGTGCATATAGACCATTATCTGTTTGGCTGAACTGGATTGCTGTAACATTTTATCTTTCTTTCAGTGTTTTCTCATTGTTTGAGAAGTCTTGTACAAATACCAAAATGAAAGTATCTGAAGCAAGACAGTATTTTTTTTGTGTGTGTTCTTCTGCTTCCTGTAAGGTTTCAGCTAGAAAGCTCATTTATTCTACTTTTTCTTTATTAGTAATTCTCAGGCTGATATGAAACTAGGAGGCACTCTAGAAGTAATAAAAAATTTCCATTCCTAGTGATCTTTTTCATCTCTGAGACACATTTTATTTTTTTTTAAATGGAGCTTTAGCAGTAATGTCTCTAATGGTTTCAACTTTTAGATAAGCAGCAGGGCATGGATCATAAAGATATACTTAAGTCAGTTAGCCTTCTTAATATCTTAGTATCTTAAATACATCAGTTATCTTATCTTAATATAAAAGTCATTTTCTTTTGGTCAGAATTTCTTTGAGACTTCAGGATGCTTCAAACTAGGCTTTTTTTCCTCTTCTGTCTCCTGCAAATTTTGAGGAAATTCTGGAGAAGTTTTACTGCATCAGAAACTGTCTGACTTTATGGAACTCTCAACAAGTGTGAATAGGAATGCTGGAAAAAAATCTCAACACTGTTTACCATGTAGCTACTGCTACTGTTACGTAGAAATTGTGGGGAGTTGCTCATGCAAGGGTTGAGATTATATATATCACTTCCTTGTAGAGAAAAAAAAAATTATTTTTTTCTTTCACTGTGTAATTACCTACACATTCTCTGTTTTAATGATTGTTATTCTGCTGGGGGTAGTAGATGTAGCCATTATACCTCATGTTCACAGATACTTGCATCACTGTTTAGATTATACCAATGCTTAACTAAGAAAACTATCTCAAACATGTTGAACAACAGAAGAACCTCATTGTTACCATCAACTGTTTTTTTTTGAAACCTACTAGTAAATTGAACAGCACAAGGGAACACTCCTGAGCACTGAAGTTCAGTTGTACATGCTGTGAAATTTTTAGTGTAGTTCTAGTATATTTTTGGCCCACGTGAGCTTCCACTATTCCAAACAGTTTTCAAGCCCAATTTGTGATATACTAGAGATCATTTCTGCTAGATGGTTTGTATGCCATTTGTTTGTGGCCATGCTGCTTTAGAGGCTAACATAATTTAGTAGTGTGTGAGTGAACTGTTCGCTCCTGGTTGGTGTCAGCAAATGGTACACAGGGACTGTGAAACAAACTTACCTTTTGTCAAGTAATGTAAGACAGACTACATCATTTTGTGATGAAGGCCTAGTAACCTCATTTTATAAGGTTCACTTGTTCCCTCTTTCAGAGTGGCAATCCAGAATTACTTTGTCTCCTTGACATCTGGCTGAGCATCCTGACACCACCTGATACATGGAACTGCTTACCTCCTGACCTCAAATCTCAACCAGAAGTGACAATGGTCCCTGTAACAATCTTTTCATAGTAATGCACAGAAAAATTTTCCAGCTCTCAGTCACAGGATTTACTAATGTGAAAGCATTGATCCTGCCTCTTAAAATGCATTTGTGAGTACCTTTTCGCACTCAAACTAGACAATGAAAAACAAGCTAAAAGAGCAAATGCACACTGAAGTTCAAAGATCCATATACCTTATTGCAGAAAACTTCAGTAGATGTTATGGTAAGAGTTGGAAGGGACCTTTAGAGATCATCTGGTCCAATCCACTTGCAAAAGCAGATCCACCTAGACCAGGTCACACAGGAATGTGTCCAGGCAGGTCTTGCAGACCTGTAGAGAAGGAGATGCCACACCTTTCCTGGGCAGCCTGTGCCAGGGCTCCCTCACCTGAACAGTGAAATAGTTTTTTCTTATGTTTAAATGGAACTTTTTGTGTTCCAGTTTCATCCCATTACCCCTTGTCCTGTTGCTAGATACCATCAAAAAAAAGGATGCCCCAACCTTCT
>WBNH01011340.1:0-46152 GCA_013401255.1 Urocolius indicus | reverse complement strand
CTGAATGGCAGCACAGCCTTCTGGGGAATCAGCCAGTCCTCCCAGTTTGGTGTCATCAGAGAACTTGCTTAGGGTACACTCTGTCCCCTCAGCCAGGTTGTTGTTTTCAACATGTTCATCAATGACCTGGATGACGTGTTATGATATGAGAGGAATCTCAAAGATGTAAACCAAGCAGAATACAAGCTCTGAAGGTCACTCTAAAACAAGTGCTTGCCTGCATTGTGTGTACCCATACAGTTTAGGCCAACTAGTAGAGAAGCTAAAAGCACAGACTACTCTGACTTAAGGTACTCTAAGAAGATAGTTTAACTTTACTTGAAAACAATTGCTAATACAGTGATTTAGCTGCATGAAAACAATTAACCTAAATGCTCAAAGGCAATTTCCTACTTGTTAAAATATAAAGCAAAATCAAAGAAAATCTTGAACATGTAGAAGCAAGAGATTTAATTGTTAATCAAACCTATGTAAATTACATAGAATCTGCAGAAGTCTGAGATAAATAGTCAAACATTTCATGTTTTCACCAGTAATGGAAATGGAGCTCCTTCAAGACCAATTGAAACCTATTTTGCCTCAAAACCTAAATGGCACTACAGCACTGGCTGAAGTCTTGAATTTCGTATCATAATTGCTAATTGTTAAGACATCCTTTATTTGTTATCCTTATATTTTCCTACATTCTGGAGTAATCTCATTCTTCCTCCTGGATAACACAGTATTCTTCTTGTCACATACCACATCTGTGGTGCTGCAGCTTCTAGCTGAAAGAATCAAAAAGCCAAATAATGAAGGTACAGAATCAAAGTTTATTTACCACAGATGTGGGAAGATCTGTATTTCTGAAAAAAATTATTCTTACTCTTGTCTGGAAAACCATTTTGAAGACTGATGATTTCAAAGATTATCCATTTGAGGATTTCAGTTTCAAAGGTCTGTTTTCTTCTCTCTAAAGGTCATTAATATAGGGTATAAATAAATCTTGAATGGCGATTACATATTAGTGTAATGTCCGTCCATTGGCAATAGCAAAACTAGCTTTTAAGCTGCTTATTTGTTTTAAAGCTGTGCATATTTCCTTCATGAATCGTGAAACTAAAGTCACACTAAAATTGCACAGCGATGAGATATTGAAAAACGCTGCAATTCTTCTGCCTGCAGGTCATATATTGCATAAATTATAACCTCGGAAAGAGTATATATCCACTTGATTTTTTTCCCTACTGCTCTTGCAATCTTTTCTCATCATTCCCAGTTTACTGTACCCTAAATAAAAGCTACAAGCAAGACCAGTTGAAGACATAGATAGAAAAGTCTTTTGAGATCTGAAGCATAAATGGAGGTTTATTACTCCTCCTGCTCAAGTAAAGTGTGCTGTATAGCTCTGGAGAGATGCGCAGGAAGCTCACAGATCACCAAAGAGTCAAAATATTTGTAAGAATCCTCCGACCAAGAACTTGAAGACTGAACACACAGAAAAGACATTGGATGAGGAAAGGGAATGCAACATGTAATCACAAATGCCAATTTCTAGATATGATTGTGTGAATTATGAAGTATAATAAGGGTAGAAAGTTTGTCTCATGTGCAGATACCTTTTGAATAGAATCATAGCATCATTTGGATTGGAAAAGACTCTTAAGAAATTTGAGTCCAACTGTAAACCTAACACAACCAAGACTACAGCTAAACTATGTGCTCAAGTGCCACATTTACATGTCTTTTGAATTCCTCCAGGGATGGTGACCCAACCAGGTCAATGGGCAGCCTGTTCCAAAGCCTGACAGCTTTTTCAGTGAAGAATTTTTTCCTAATATCCAATCTAAACCTCACCTGGTGCAACTTGAGGCCACTTGCTCTTGTCCTATCACTTGTTACTTGGGAAAAGAAACCAACCTCCATTTCACTATAATCTCCTTCCAGTTCACTGTAGGGAATGATTATGTCTCCCCTCAGCCTTCTTTTGTTGAGACTAAACAAGCCTAGTTCCCTCAGTTGCTCTTCATAAGACTTGCACTCCAGCACCTCAGCACTTGTTTCTTGTAGTGAGGGCCCTGAAACTGAACAAGTACTCAGGGTGTAAGTGCTCAGCAGCATTTACAGTAAAAAAGAAATCCTGATGTATGCTGGTGGACCTTGTAATAACAAATAAAGAAGGTGTAGTCAGGGATGTGAAGGTTAGGACAGAAAGCAGTATTGTGACCCTGGACTTCAGGTGAGCTGACTTTGGCCTCTTCAAACATCTGCTTGGAGGAACCTCATGCGCTAAGATTCTAGAAGATAAGGATGCCCATGAAAGCTTGGTAATCCTCAAGCACCACTTCCTCCAAGTCCAAGGTCACTATATTCCCATGAGTTAAAAATAGGCAATTAGGTAAGAAGCCTACATGGATGAACAAGATGCTTAAGAAACAACTCAAATGGAAGAAGGAAGTCTATGGAATGTGTAAAAAGGGCCTAGTTGCTTGGCAAGAGTATAGGAATGCCGCCAGAATGTGTAGGGATGAAACAAGGAAGGCTAAAGCCCTTTTGGAATTAAGGGCTTCTCCAGGTACACACATAGCAAAAGGAAGATTAGGGAGAATGTGAGCCCACTACTGAAAGAAGTGAGTATCCTGGTGATGAAGGATGCAGAGAAATTGAATGCCTTCTTTGCTTCAGTCTCCTTCTAAGAGAATGGAGTATCTTCCCTTGTTTGAAGAGGATTGGAATAGACATCTGAGTGAGTANAGCACCACTTCCTCCAAGTCCAAGGTCACTATATTCCCATGAGTTAAAAATAGGCAATTAGGTAAGAAGCCTACATGGATGAACAAGATGCTTAAGAAACAACTCAAATGGAAGAAGGAAGTCTATGGAATGTGTAAAAAGGGCCTAGTTGCTTGGCAAGAGTATAGGAATGCCGCCAGAATGTGTAGGGATGAAACAAGGAAGGCTAAAGCCCTTTTGGAATTAAGGGCTTCTCCAGGTACACACATAGCAAAAGGAAGATTAGGGAGAATGTGAGCCCACTACTGAAAGAAGTGAGTATCCTGGTGATGAAGGATGCAGAGAAATTGAATGCCTTCTTTGCTTCAGTCTCCTTCTAAGAGAATGGAGTATCTTCCCTTGTTTGAAGAGGATTGGAATAGACATCTGAGTGAGTATGCCCAGACGGGCAGGAGACTGAGTGAGGAGGTGGCCATGGCACAGGCCATGCTGGAGAGCCTGTGGGCCCCAGAGAAACACACATAAGAGATGGACAGGAGCTGCAGCGTTTGAGATGAATGAACATCGGAGCGGCCTGTGCAGGGCTGCCCGGACTCTGAAGGACCCTGTGGAGGAGCAGGGAGGACCAGTGAGGAGCCCATCAGCCTTGAGGAGAGACAAGGGGCAAGAATCATCTGGAAAAGACTGATTTAAACCCCCATTCTCTCCCCTCCCAAGCTGTTCATGGAGGGAGGAGGTAAAGACACCAGGATCAGGGCTCTAAGCCCAGGAAGAGGGGAGGGGTGGGGAGAAGGTGGTCTTAGAGGGCTGGTTGTAGTCTTCATCATTGCACCATGCTGGTTTTTTTTCTGTTTGTTATGATTTTGGTTTTATGTTTTTGGTGGATGGTTGATTAATTAATTTGTTTTCTTCCCCAAGTTGAGTGGTCTTGTCTGTTGTGCCTAGGACCATACATTGCTATTGAGCCCTCCCTGTCCTTAGGGCATTCCAAAGGTCCTTGGTACTTATGCTTGATTGTGGTCCTTTGCTCCTAGATGGATCTAAACACATCTATAAAAATATTACGGTTATTTCTCTATAAAATGTGTTTCTTTTCTTTTCTTTTTTTTTTTTTAATCTTTTATCTATATGTGCAGATAAAACTAGGATTAGAAAATAAAAATCTATTGTTTGCTTCCAGAATTCAGTAAAGGTGTCGTTCTGATAGTCCACATCTGACTGATATGGAGTTAAATCTTTCTTTCTCCTCTATAGCTGAGAAGCTCTGTTGCACTAATAGGCACAGGAGAGACTTACTAGACTTCTTTATGTCAGATTTTCTTCTACTTCAGTGAACACGACCCTGTACAAGGAGGAGAAAATTTAGATCTCAGACTAATAAAATTGAATTGTACACATCAGACATTGAAAGAGACATGGTCTTTTATTAGTTTTGAAACAATACAAAAAGGTAAAAGACTGCAGTCTGTGATCCATTACCACAATTTTCTTCCAGCATATTCCTGCAAAGCTGCCATGAAAGGAGACAGCTTTCAAAGTTTTCTGTTGTGTTGGTACCATGGCCCATCAGGCCATCGCATGGAGCCTATTTAAGGCACTGAGGACTGATTTTATATCAAAAAGTGGTGCCAGTGCTGAGTAGAGTGTACAATAAGCTGTATGAAGACACTTACTTTAATCTCTATATGTGTAAAAAGAGGAAAAAAAAAATCCCTAACTGATTTGAGGATAAGGAGACAAAAAAATAGTTTTATGGTGTTTATAGGTCACCTAAACTAAAGAATATGTCTTGTGGGAACACGAGACACATTAGAACGCAATAAAACTGTTCCTACACAGAATCCAAAATATAGATAATGTTAATTTTTACATAATCTTTATTTTCTTGTTTTTTCTTTTTACTTTTAAAATGTAATAACATGCTTTAAGCTCACAGGCTGCTAATTTAACAGTCCTGTGCTTAAGCCTCACTTCATTAATAGCTATAAATAAATATCCAAATTAAGAGATAACCTGTAGTGAATATTGGAAACAATGATGAATATTTGCATCACTTGTCTCTTTGGCAAGATGTATCATCAAAATAAAAACTTGCTGAATTTGTCTCTCCCACTAAAATGACTATGAAATGTTACTGGAAGATTGTTGTGTCATTTGAATAGATGTTTCCACTCATGACAAATAGTTTAAAGGGATTTTCCTCTGTTTGATGTATTAACCTGTTCTACTCAATACAATTTGCTGGAATAGATTCTGATAGAATTTCCTCTGGTACTAAACTGGTCATACAGTCTCTGTTCACTTCTTTTTAAGAAGATGCAAGAGGTGCCCAAGAGAGGTAGACATCATGCAAAATTCTGTAGTTAGGAATATTTCTTAATTCCACACAGAGTGGATTTTTCACACACAGGAGAGCATTTAGCACTAGATTTTCCTGGCTGGGTGTATCATTTGGCATGGTATACAAGAGGCTGACTCCTAAAGATTTTAAATGATACTCATTACCTATAAAAACAGGGACCTCTCCTGCCAGCTTGCTTATACAACATCAAACAGTCTTGTCTATACACCTGCATCTGTATTTCAGATTCCTTCATGCCTACTCCTTCAAACCATTGTGTCATGGTTTCTGAGCTCAAATTGCAGCAGCCTTGACTATTCCACTTACAGAAATCCCCTGTTTTGTCCTTGTGTGCCAAGCAGGAGACACCCTTTACAAACTGAGATCCCTTTGGCTTTCTCACAAAAATGTTGCAGTAGGGTAAGCTGCTTCAGCTTACACAGAGTAATTCAAAGGCCTAACAAAAACATGCTTGACCTATTTTAATTATTTAACTAAATTAACTTCAGCCAGTAAGTTGCCTATGCAAAGCAGACATAAACAAGTGATGAACTAATTTAAGTGCCTCTGCAAATAAGAGCCTCTTTATAGTTTGATGAGCAGTAGGGAAAATTAAAAGTGCTTGTCTTCAAATGCTCAGAAAACAGAATGCCAGTAAACATGATTTTTACTTTGGCTTTAGAAACGCAATCTTATTTGGGCTACTTCACAGCAGTACACTGGAGTAAAATATTTTCCTAATGAAAAGTGTTGACCTTGATATTTTTCAATATGAAACCTAAAGATTAGATGATTCTGTTTAAAGTTCATAGTTAAAATTTCCTGTGCCAATATCATAGGATGTGCTCTGATAAACCATATAAATCACAGTTGGTTTTGAAATTTATGGGTTATATGTACCTTAAAGTAAAACTGAGATGTTTTGTTTGGATTTTTCTAATATATTCACATTTTGAATGAATGTCTTTAAAATATTAGTTTTAAAATCTAGTGCAGGCATAGTATATTTCAGAAGTATTAAGTAGCTGAGATAAACTCTTATATCAAGAATTTGAGTCCAGATTTTATTTTGACATAATCTAATATCTTAGTTTAGAATTTTCCTTTAAAAAGTGACAGATTTAAGAAGGCAAGCCAACACCCTAATAAAAAAGTACAGCCACTGGCTGTTGTGCTCTAAGGTAATTGTTTCATGGTTGCTTTAATCTGACCTAAATGCTCTTATTTTTTTCCCTACCTATAACCACTTGTTCCTATTCCCTTTCTTGAGCAGATCTAAATGTTGAGGTGAGTGAGCTGGGTCTGGGAAGTGATCCAGCTGGAAACAGCAAAACAAATAACTTAAAATATTAATTTTCCACTGGATCAGTTTGCTGTGCTGATTCATCAAGTAACCAAACCAATGTTCATGTGTACTGTGAATGTGCTGATGAGGGATAGTTATATGGATGATGTAAATTACCTCACTCAGTAGCAATCTCCATTTATGTTGGGATTAAAGTAATATGCAACCATATTATAAATGTAACCAGAAATGGTCTTAGCCAGCAATAATGGACATTTAGTTCCACTGATCATTTTTTTTAAAGTGATCCTAGCTACATCTTATAACACTTTTTCACTAGATCTACAAAGATACTGTTTTAAACAAATCCATCTGCATTATATCGAGTCATGGGAAAGTTTTCACAGGATGGTAACATTGTGTTGCTGAGTTCAATAGATACTCAGGAAAGAAAGCCAGGATACTGGAATAAGCAGTAAAAACTACTAAAAATGCCTTACATGGCTACAAATAATATTTTTAAGGACTTGTCATAGAGAAGGACAAATCTTAACTGTAGCAGTGCTAAACAACTTTTATTCTTCTGGTTTTTAAGTTTCCTTGTCAACCAATGCTAATAGTCATTTGAAGAATGTCTTCTACCTAGCTTCAGAAAAAATCCAGTTTGAATTTCTGTATCATGGTATCTGAAATGTTTTTTGGTTATGCATAGTCATCACACAACAGACAATGTTTTGTTATGAAGGAAGTCTTTGCATTGTGTGATGGGACCTGCTTAACAAGAGACAGAACCAGCCCAGAGCTTTACTGTGTGTTACCTGAAGCATGACACATGCCAAGAGAGTCTACAGATCTCATGAGCATTATATAATGTGATACAAGTGGATTTGTCCATAAAAGAATACGATTTTTTCTTTAACTAATCCTTCTTCGGCTTCTACTCCTTTCTCTTATTTTTCCAGTACTTGTTCTGCATCATTTCTATTACATTTTATACAAAGTTATGGAATTCAACACAAATGAATCAGCCTTGCTGGATGTGTTTTATCTAGTTGTCCAATATAAAAAGCTATGCACTGATTTGCAGAGGAATCACTTCCATAGTGAGTACAAAAGCTCCTAGAAAGAATGTATCTGCTTTTCCTGACATTCTCAGCTCCCCTTTGAGATGAAATTATCAAAAATGGCATCCTAGTGCTGCCCTCACTTTACAGTAGTTTTTTTACACCGTTCTAAGCTGTAAACACTAGGAAAAACACAGTTCTGGTGTTAGAGTGGGTTGACCCTGGCTGGATACCAAGTGCTCACTAAAGCTGCTCTGCCATTGCCCCTGGACAGGGAGAGAGAAAATAAAACAAAAGGATCACAGGTTGACATAAGGACAGGGAGAGATCTTTCACTAATTACCTTCAGGGGCAAAACAGATTCAATTTGGGGAAATCAGTTTAATTTATTACCAGTCATAATAAGAAATAAAACCAAATCTTAAAACACCTTCCAGTAATCTCTGCCTTTGTCCTAGGTTTGGGGACTCTGTATTTTCTCTCTAGATAGTCAGGTTATAGATACACAGAAAACTCTTCATACAGAACTGTGATACACTATGTTTGTGCCACCTTTTGTGCCACTTTCTATATTATTGGGCTTTATGAGAAAGAAAATGAGCTAATACCTTTGGCGAAATAAATTGATTGAGAATTACCAAATTGTCAATTTTGGATTTTGAAAATAGTAAAGTGTAGTATGTGTTCAAAACAGAAGCAGTGGGGAAAAGTTTCCACAGTTGTAGTAGCAAAGAAGAGAGAGATCAAAAGAAAGATCTGCTTTCAAAGGACAACCCAATATTACTCTGATTGTTATGTTATGATTCTCTGTCATTGACAACATCAAAGTGATTAGGTTGGATGAAATAGAGGTAAAGAGAACATCAAAGTACAATAGTGATGAGTTTCAATTGAATAAAGGAAAAATGTACAGAAACACATCTCTGTTAATGCATATGAGAATTCTGTAATGATGGGAAAGTTTACTCAGCTGTAATCTAAAGATAAAATTTGGTACTGTGAACATAGATAAAAGTGTGAAAATAAACAATATTTTCTTTGCTAAGACTATAAGCAAATCTTACTTTGAGCGGAAAGTACTTATTTTCACTGCTGGGAACTGTGTGCAGTGAAAATGTAACTATTCCTTTTTTTAATATCCTTTTAATATTTATTTATGTTTATCTGTCCAGGTTTCTGTGCTACTTCCTTTGTTTTCTGTCTGCTCTTTCAGACTCCAGGAAAATATTTCTTGTATATATTCCACTGACATCTCTGTCCTTCTTCATGCCAGATCCTTGCCTTCTTATGTACTTGTGTCATAAAAATCTTCTTGTTAGTGTTTGCTGATGATACAGAATCTACCTAGTTCAATGGCAAACACTGAGATGGAGGTCTCTTGACTGAAGGAAAAATAGACCCTGAAGTTCTCAGGGGAAGAGTAGATGAAATACATTTGCATGCAGGCATTAACTTGCTCCTCAGATCTCAGATAATACTGAAAGCTTTGTTCCTACAAGGCTGTGTCCCAAATATGCTTGTGTAGGTCGTCATGAATGAGAATACTGAGAAAACTGACATTTGAAAACTGATAAGTATGTTTGGACTTTCAAAGTGACTTACTTTTCTTGAGTTAGAATTGTATAGTTGACCATATAACTGGTAAATGTCAAAACCAAGGACAGAGGGAGAAGACAGAAAGAACACAGCGGTCCAGGAGTGGAATCTTCCCACAGATTAAATAATTTAGTTTGAACTGGTTTGATTAAACGCAGAATTACTACCTGTGATGACAGGATTCTTTTTCTGAAAGAGGCATGTCACTTGTCACAGATGCTAAGGAAAAGACACACAAATTGGTATCTTCAGGAGTTAACTCACATAAAATCCCCAGACACACTCTTGGGTACTGGAAGCAAAAAATAGCTGTTTAACTGGAATGAGTATGAGCTGTAAGAATCACACTCTTCTGTCTCATAAAGATATGCTGGAATTATCAGATTCCTTCTGAATTTACACCTGAAAAATGTCAACAACTGGGGAAGGACTGCTTCCACAGGCCAAAACTACTACCAACTCACTGTACTGCCATTTGGATTATCTAGGGCACATGGGAACAGGCTTTGGGAAAATGCTAGTAACACAAGTAGAGACCTATGAATGAATGAGTCCTACCAAACATTTGAGTCCTGCACTCCTGAAGGAAATACAGTCCAGCTGTGCCATCAGCATGGTCTTTGGGTTCCTTCCTATAGAAACAGAAGAACAGCCTTGTTTTGAATGACAACACACTGCATGTGGTACAGACCTACTGAGAAGAAAAGAGGAGCAATGTACAGGGTTTCTCCTGTTAACAGAATTGATTCCTAACAAGACTGAGGATTACTAATGGAAAGAGTTCTGTTTCTGTGTTGTGTATCTGGCCATGTTTTCTGTGTCTTTGACTGTATAGTCCTGCTATAGGTTTGAGAAGCTGTACCTGCCTTATTCTTTCTTGTTTCTTGTTGAGCTAGAAAAATAGAGAAAGAATGAGACAAAAAATTTGTTTTATTATTTAACTGACCATGCAGATACAGATGGTTCCAAGAGAAAGTGATTCATCACTGATCATGACTTCTATTGCAGAGACTATTGCACAGTGACTAAATCAACCTGTTTGAAAGAATTACATACTCTCCTTCCATGTGATGCAAGGTATGCAGATGTAAATTATTTTTATAATCAGCAAATACTACATGGAGACTTATAAAAGATTAGATACCTCTAAAAAACATTGCTGGCAGCCTTTAAGTGTTGTATACCAGAATTGATTCACAGGCTTTAAGAAGAGAGTAATTACAAACTCCCAGTGTCATTTTTCTATTCACATTTAAGAAATCATGAAATAGAATCTTCTGTATTGTTACATTTTACATGAAAATTAGATATTTAAAAGAGTAATTTTCTATTAACTTGCATGACGCGATATGCACCAAAGCAAAAGGAATATAAAATACCATCATTGGATCCTGACAGCATTTTAGCATTTGCCATGTATTATTATAGAGAATTTTAAAGGTAAAAAAGGAAGAAATCCACAAGAAGAGAAAGAGGTTCTGTATAATAGAGGTCTATGTGTATAGTTAAGATTATATGTTTACTTGTGCAATATTTGAGCACAAGTTACACTGTGCATGTATGATCTATGTAGCATAAAGGAAAACATCCACAAAGGTATAAAATATGTCTTTGTCCTTTTAGCATTAGCAGAACCCAGAAGTCCTTTCACCAACAGGCCTATCTGGGAGCTGAGGTAAAACTTGGGTGCAAACTTTTCTTGCAGAAGACATACACATACATACGTAGATTTTTCATCAAATCCACTGCTAAATAAAATCCTAATCTAATGGCTCCATATAGCAGAAATGTGTAGTACTTATGAGCCAGTTACCACAGCTGGCTTCCTTTGGGCGTTGTGACATGTGTGTTGTCAGAGCAAAATGAGAAAGCTTACTGCTCTAACCCTGCCACCTTGCTCCTTGGTAGCTCTGCCATCTTTGAAGCAAACTCACCTGATCACTCATGAATCAGCTCAGTTTTCAAACAGCCTACCAAATTAAGCATCACTTCTCAAATGCAAGATGATCGACATAAGTCATATTGCCAATGTCAGACACCACACCAAAGCACCTTACCTATCAATCATGTTATTGTTCACCTAATTTCTAGTATAATACACAAGCAACCCATAGACTGCATCTGGAATCACCTGTGATTACGTGAGATAGGTGATAATTTCTTCTACTTAATTTGTTTTCCTCCAACACAAAATCCTGAATGTATCTGATATTATTCTGTATTGGTGGCTGGAGTCTTATCTAGGACAAACCAGTAGATAATTTCAAAAACATAAAATTAGTAGGAAGTGTTCGTTAATATGTTATATCACATAACTGATGGGAATAACAATACCATTGAAGAAAATTTAAATCCCTTAGGGAACAGAAAAAGCTGAAGAGCAGTAGAAACTGTTTAGATTACATATTCAGTAGTCATAACTACCAAATGCCTTCCTCCATTACTTTGGAAACTTGGAGTTTTTAATGTGAAACAGAATTCAGATGGTCCCATGTTCCTGAAAGCAGATCTGAATGAATGGAAGGAATTGATTGAGTCTTAGAGTGACCATTTCACAGAATATGTGAGACAAAGTAATTAGTAAAAGAATCCTTACTGAAATCAGAACGGCAAACTTACCTGCTACAGAAAGAAAAGAAATAGGTGATACAAAAAGTGACAAATATGGCTGCATATACCACTATTTATTGGACAAGCAAGCACAGTTATATAAGGACAAAATCAAGGAAACTGACCTTGAGAGATCAGACATTTTGTAAGAGAAAGAAACACATAAGTCTATTCTGTAAGGGGAATGAAGGTTAAATAATCATGTGTGCAGAAAAGGATGAATTCTCTCAGACATGTTTACTATCACTTGGTTAATCACAGAATCACAGAACGGTAGGGCTTGGAAGGAACCTCTAAAGACCATCTAGTCCAACCCCCGCCAGCTCAAGCAGGTCAGTCAGGTCACATAGGAACTCATCCAGGCAGGTTTTGAAAACCTCCAGAGAAGGAGACTCCACACCCTCCCTGGGCAGCCTGTGCCAGGGCTCCCTCACCCTCTTAGGAAAGAATTTTTCCTTAAGTTAAAGTCCAGCTTTGGTCCTTTATCCCTTGTCCTTTCACTGGACACTACAGAAACAAGTGCTGCCCCATCCTCTTGTCATATACCTTTCAAATACTTGTAAGTATTAATGAGCTCCTCTCTCAGTCTTCTCTTCTCCAGGTGGAACAGTCCCAGTTCCCGCAGCCTTTCCTCATAAGAAAAATGCCTCAGTCCCCTGATCATCTTGGTGGCCTCTCTGGACTCTCTCCAGAAGTTCTCTGTCCCACTTGAGCTGGGGAGCCCAGAACTGAACGTGAACTTTTCTTTACAAGGGTAAACAGACCATAACCCAAAGGAAAATAAAGTATGTGCATACACTGTATGACTACAGGTTGCAAGACGAAACTCTGTTTGATTTGTTGAAGAAATCCTGAGGAACTTTGGAATTCATGGAGATTATCACTTTGATGCTGAAAAGCATAAGGCAAGTACTGCACATATGTTGAAATGCAGCACAGAACAACTTGGAGAAGTATAAGTGTGCAAACTAATATTGTTTAAAGTGCTAGAACAATCCATTTTGTGAGCATCAATGGGATAACAGTGAACGTTAAAATATCCAACGTAGATTTGCCAAGATCAAATAGTAAAAGTCAACATAATTTCCTCTTCTGATAGGACAACCAGTCTATTAAATGACGAAGATGCAGGTTATATGATATACTAGCTTCAGTAAGACTTTTGTCACTGTCCTACATGACATTCTCAATTGCAAGCTAAGGGAATACATTACAGATAAAGTAGTCATCCCACGAGGAACCACAAACATGATTCTCAATGGTGTGCTCTTCACCTGGGAAGTCGCTTCAGGAGTAATGCATAAGTGTGTCACAGCCAACTTTCTGTTCGAGAATTTCATTAATAGCCTGGATGGTAAGATAAAGAACATATTGAGAAAGTCTGCAAATATCCTTGGACTACAGAGGTTTTAAATACTTTGGAGGAAAGACAGCGGACTGGAATTTAGAGTGTTCTTACTAGACAAAAAGTCCAAACTCAATAGAACATTCCTTCTGTGAATCACATCTGCAAAACACACAAAAATAATGCTCTCCTTTATTTGTATATAGTCTATTTTAAAGGTTAGCTCTTTCTTTAAATTCATAGCAGGAGTGTACAGACACTAAGGAAAAATATCTTCATAAACATTCAGAGACAGAGGGAGTGTACAGTCACATACGAGATAGATGGGGGAAAATTCACATTTTGGTTCTCTGAGGGGAAATGTTAATGGAACATGATGAGAGATGAACAGGATGGAGAGAGTAATTATTACAGAATTACAGTGAAAAAGCAAATTTAAAAGAACAACTAATGTCATATTGTACACATCAGGCCATATTGTTAATACTATGGAGAAGATCCATAAACACCTCACCAGGCTGTCTAAATTAGCAACACCAGTTTGTACATATAGAAAATAATTCATCACATCTATACAAGATATTCCTGATACTATTACCAACAATCTTTTTCTTCATGGTTTTTCTCAGTGGAAAAGGACTCCCAAAATGGACTGTGTTCCCAGGTGTGGTTGGTATTGCCAGCTGTTGACTCTATACATGTTCCCCCAGTGAAGCTGTGTTAGTGTTTTAGAAATATATCAGTGGAGACTCAGGCATGCCTGAGCACCTGCTGTTTGCTGTGAAATGAAGAAGTTCAGTCTGTAGTGGTCTTTCATGAGGTGTCACTAAAGAGTTTTTTATTATAATAAAAGGGGATGGAGGTGTCCTTTTAATATTTCTAAATTTTGTCTTGTATTGTTTTCTAGGCTGAAGGGACAAGATACTAGTGGAATCTTATACACTTTGTTTATTATAAATCATTACATTGGTAGAATCCTTGATCCATTCTTCCTAGGAGGGCTGTGAAGGGAGTGATTTGATACGCAGGAAAACTGAATGTCCAGAAACTTGACTTCAAACACTGTGCAACAGTCTTCTTTCATGATTAATATAATAGTTATCAGAGGATACAAAGAATCTGTTATTTAAATTAGTACTAAGAGAGGGTAAAAATGGAGCAGAACATTGTTCTGTTTACACAATCCCTAATTCAAAGAAAGGGGGCACTTTAGTACACCTCATCTGTACTTAAGGAGATAAAGTAGTGGATATCAGAAGTATACATATATAGGAGAAGAGGTGGTATTTGATTTCACCACTACTCTGCTGTCTTAAACTCTGGATGATGGAAACTTTTTCCAGAATTTGCTGGAAATTCACAGCAGACGTCAGAGTTTAAAAAATAGTGAGATAATTTGTGCCACTGACAACTCTTCAGTGTCTATTGTTTTAATCTGTCACACTCCAGAGTGAGGCCAAGTTTTCATAGCCATTAATATCAAATCAACACATTACTGAATCACTTATTTATAAGAAATGGCTCCAAATCAAGCATGCGGTTTATGGCTTTGTTTATGTTTCTTTAGCTAGATCACACTGTGAAATTCATGGCTTGTTTTATGTCAAAAGCTAGATACAGGAGGTCTGATGATACTTCTTTCATGGTACAAAGTCAGCCCTTCAAAACATGTATGAAAATGTCTCACACTGCAACGAATTTGTGCTGGAACACTGCTTTTGTGTCATGCGATGGTAGTGACTTAGGTCTGACACTTAGAGCCCTAAAGCCACACTCAGTGTGCCATGGAACTGCAGACTGATGGCATAGTTGCAGTTATTTTCCCAAGCATATCCCAAATGGTCCAAAAAAATCCTTCCCTTTGCTTTGCTTGTGGATGCATGTTTGTATTTCTACATTACAGTTTGTCATCACCTCACTTTTGTTAGTGCCAGAATGTATGAGCTGTACTGTTCCCTGGGCCATGGGAAGGAATTTTCACCCAAAATATTGTTACTTGTTCATTGTTTTTCTCAGCTGGGTGATCTCAGTGATTCAGCACTTGAGTTTTCAGTGATACTCCACTAAGATGTGCAAAACCAACTGAGGAGTGATGCCGTGTGGAACAGGTAGTAAGAGAAAGGAGTCACTTGGGTTACCTTTGCTACTTAGGGAAATGTGCACAGAACATAGCCCACAATAAAACTAAGAGTGTCTTGGACACCAAAAAAAAAAAAAATTCATCTGGGAGGAGGAGGAGGAAAAGCCATATATGATAGCTAAAATCATCATGGAAAGAAAAAAAGTAAGGGGTGGTGTAACATACTACCAAGTCTGATTGCAACAAAACTGTGGCTTTACCCTGACTCTACCAGTTCTTGAATTGTCTCAAATGGCTAGTGCTCTGCAAGCTGACCCAAAAGTCTGCTTTACACTGGAATCAGCATAATGGAATTACTGAACTTTGCAGATCTTTTTTTTTTGTAAATATTTGGAGAAGTGTTGTGTATTAAATATACAATGCATTTGTCACACCCAGACAGTATTAACATAATTTACAAATGATGGCAGCATCACAGACTGGAAAAGGCTTTGTTAAGTCTGAAGATATATTAGGTTTCAAATTTCCTTGAAAAGAAAATGTGATGTTGAATGTTTTTATTTTCAAAATGTATAAGTGCTTTAGTGTTCAAACAATGAATCAGGGAAAGCAGCTGGGTGTCTACAAACATATGTAGAAATACTTCCAAAACTGCTAGTGAATACGACTCCTTAATAGATAATTACACTGAAAAAGGTACCACAAACTTTTAATGATTTCCCAGACTGGGAGAGATGATTACTCTGAAGGCTATTACAATGCTTCTTAAAATACATAATTGCTGTAAATTGAAACTGGAAGCTGGAATGAGACTAATTCAGATTGGTTGTTGAGCATGGGCTTTAACATTGGAGGTGTAAAATACTGGAACAAACTATCAAAGTTGTGGTTTTTTTTTTTTTTTGTAATGATTGAATATCTTCAAAATTGGATAATAAATTATTTGGAAAAGTATAGGGGTAACTAGCAGAAATAAAATGGTCTATGCTATGTAGATGACCATGCTAAATGATCAGAAATTCCTTTGAGACTTAATTTTATCAGTTTGTGGAAAAATTATTTTTCTAACTACTGCCAAGCCTGCCTTTTCACTAGCTGGGGATCCTGCAGAAACAGCTGTTGCACATTTTCTCATTTTATGGATAGTGCTAATTTTAGCAATATCCCATTTGAGAAATCTTATGCCCAAGGCTGGTAACTGCAGTCTTCTTTAGTGCCAACATAAAACAAAGTGAATAGAAGAAAATATAGTTACGGATGTAAATTAACAAAATTTAGATTGATACAAAACTTGTGTCTGTTCAGATAAAAGAGCAGTCCTTCCTCTCCTAGATTCTGAGCAGTTTATCATAGAGGATTCTTGAAATGTGCAGTTGTTACTGTTCACATACATTGCATGTAAGTGTGTGCATGCATGTGCATGTGTGTGTGTGAAATTCTAAGTGTAAAAATGCATCTGGCTTCTGTGGCTACATCTACTGGTGCAGTTTACAGCCTCCCCAATTGCTAAGCAGTAGCCCAAAGTGTCTGTGCACTGGAGTATCTACCCTTGCACTGCACAAGCTATGGTCATTTGCCACTTTCAGCCAATTCCTGTGTCTTCTCTGGGACTGTTACTTAAAAGCGTATTGAATGCACCTACTGTTTTCTGGGTGCTAATGGACTTTGTGTAGCTGTGGGCCTTTTCACACGTTTCACTTCAGTGCCCAAGAACATTCCCATTCAATTAACTAGAACAGTGTGAGCTGTCTGCCTTGGTCTTTACTGCATGTGGTTGCAGAAGTGGATGTGTGCTGTCAATGGCTGATACTCCTCAAACTGCTTAAATTATTAATAGCAAATAATAACTGAAGCAGTAATTAAATATATTAAAATGCCTACTTGTTCTGCTATATTGTTATTTAACCCCAGCTGTCCACTAAGCACCACACAGCCGCTTGCTCACTTCCTCTCCATCAGTGAGATTGAAGATAGAATCAGGAAAAAAAGTGAAACTCGTGGGTTGAGATAAGAACAATTTAACGTAACTGAAAAGGAAGACAATAATAATAACAATAATGGTAATAACAACAACAACAATAACAGAATCTACAAAAGAAGCTATGCACAATGCAATTGCTTACTACACACCGACTGATGCCCAGTCAGTTCCCAAGCAGACACTCCAATCAAGCTTTCCCCTCCCAGCTTTATGGTGGTTGCCTGTTACATGCCGAAGCCAGTTCTGGTTCCATCACCACTGCACTTGTCCAGTTCTCTCATCAAAATTAATTCTTCATTAGTCTGGGTAATTTTAATGTAACGCTGTTGATATGGCACATAGCAACCATCGTAGTCATGACACACAGTATTATATGGCAATTAACATCATACAATTTAAATAATTCATAGAGATACAGAATGGTTTGGCCTGGAAGGGATCATAAAAACCATCTAGTTCCAGTCCCCTAGTCATTGGAAAGGACACTTTCCACTGGATCAGGTTTCTCTAAATCCCATCCAGCCAGGCCTTGAACACTTCCAGGGATGGGATAGCTGCAGCATCTCTGGGCAACCTGTTCCAGGACCTCACTACCTTCACAGTGAATAATTTCTTCCTGACATCTAATCTAAATCTACCTTCTTTCTGGTTTAAACTGTTACCCCTCGCACTATTGTTACAGGTCCTGTGCAAAACTTTGTCTCCATCTTTCTTAATAGGTCCCTTTAAGTGCTGAAGGTCACAACAAGGTGTCACTGCAGCCTTCTCCAGGCTGAAACCTCAACTATCTCAGCCTGTCTTGGTAAGGTGAGGTGCTCCAGCTTCATCTTCATGGCCCTCCTCTTGACTCACTCCAACAGCTCCATGTCCTTCTTCACTGGGGCCCCAGGGCTGGAGGCAGCACTGCAGGTAGGGTCTCACTAAAACAGAGTAGAAGAGGGGCAGAATCCCCTCCCTTGACCTGCTTGCCACACAGCTTTTGGAGCAGCTCAGGACACAGTTGGCTTTTGGGGTTGCAAGTGCACATTGATGGGTCATGTCCAGCTTCTCATCAACCAACACACCTAAGTTCTTCTTCTCAAGGTTGCGCTCAATTTCTTTTTAAGCTAGCCTGTATTTGTGCTTGAAATTGCCCCTACCCATATGCAGGACCTTCCCCTTTGCCCTGTTGATCTTCATGAGTTTTGCATGCGTTCACCTCTCAGGCCCATCCAGGTCTCTCTGGATGGCATCTCTTCCCCTCAGTGTGTTGCCTGCAGCACCCAGCTTGGTGTCATTGGCAAAATTGCTGAAGGTGCACTCAGTCTCACTGTCCATGGCCCCGACAAAGATGTTAAACAGCTGCTGTCCCAATACCAACCCCTGAGGAACACCACTTGCTGCTGCTCTCCATTTGGACATGGAACCATTGACCATAACTCCTTGAGTGTGACCATCCAGCCAATTCCTTATCCATCAAGTGGTCCATCCATGAAATCCATGTCTCTCTAATTTAGGGACAAAGATGCCATGTAGGACAGTGTCAAATGCTTTACACAAGTCCAGGTAGGTGGCATTAGTTGCTCTTCCCTTATCCACCAGCTCTGTTACCTCATCATAGAAGGCCACCAGATTTTTCAGGTGTGATTTGCACTTAATTAAGCTGTATTGTCTGCCATCAAACATCTCCTTATTTTCCATGTTCCTTAGGAGAGTTTCCAGGAGGATCTGCTTCATGATCTTGCCCAGCACAGAGGTGAGATCGACTGGCCTGTGGTTCCCTGGATCTTCATTTTTTTTCCTTTTTAAAAATGAGAGTTACATTTTCCAGTCAGTGGGAACTTCACCAGACTGTTACAACTTCTCAGATATGGTAAGCAGTGGTTTATTCACTTCATTCAACAATTCCTTCAGGATTCACAGATACATTTCATGAGGTCTCACAAACTTGTGCACTTTAGGTTCCTTAGACAGTTTCAAACCTGATCTTCTCCTACAGTGGGTGGTTCCTTATTTTCCCAGTCTCTCTCTTTGCTTTCTGTGACTTGGGCCTTGTGGTTAGGGCATTTGAAGATGAAGTCTGAGGAAAAAAAGTCACTGAGTATCTCAATCTTGTCCCAGCTGTTGCTCGATTTGTCCCAGACAATCACATCTATTTCTTTCTGGAGAGGGTCCACATTTTCTTTACTCTTCCTTTTATCACTGAAGTACCTATAGAAGCTTTTTTTTGTTCTTGATGTCCGTGGCCAGATTTAATGCCATCAGGGATTCGGCTTTCCTAACCTGATCCTTGGTCATTTGGACAATTTCTATGTATTCCTCCCAGTTTACCTGTCCTTGCTTCCACTCTCTGTGGGCTTCCTTTTTGTGTTTGATATTGGCTATTTTCACTTGTGTTACTTGATAGAGATCATACAATCAGAATGTAATTGGGAATGTGCATTCTCCAAAAAATCACAATACCTAAGAAAGCTTGGTTTTTGCTAGTTGGTAGAGACATAGGTGATTTTTTTTTAATCACATTCATTGAGATCTGATTACATTCATGTTGTCATTTTATTCCTAAAACTGGATCTGCTCTGCAGATCCCTTGACCTGACTTTGGTTTATGGTAAAAAAATTCCATCTTTCAAAAGGATTTGAACTATTTTTTTCCTTTTTCTCAAACACTTCTGTAGGGCCACACAAGATGACCTCATGAATTTATTGTAAATTTGGGGCCTTATCCTTTTCCAGTGCAGCCTGGATCAATCCTGGGCAAATGTAGGGGTTGTTTCCACCCAAGGGCAGCTGAATCCAATGCGTTGGACAGTTCTCCAAGAGAAACCAAACTGGGGCCTGCATGTTACTGTTAAAGAGGCTGAGAAGAACTGAGAAGAATTTCTGGCCTTTTATCAAAATCAATCTGGCTTGCTGAGGCAAGATGATCTTGGAGAGTACACAGACATGTGAGGTTACTGTCCCCTGGTCCTCTCACACAGTCAGACCCTATAGGGTTTGACCTCTATGTCTATAGGTATGAGAAAGGCACTACGTGTGATCAGAAAGGGTTTCTGGAGGAGAGATTGCTAGATGGTTATGGTTCTTCTTCTTTTTCCTTACGGGTTTCAATACCTGCATAAATACCATAGGACTGGTATAACCCAGGTAGAGTCATTCTATCATTTGTCTTTAAAGGAAGGATTTTTCTATAAACTACTACTTTCTTTGATGGTGGATTACATTCATTCCAGACAATAACTTTCATTGCGCTCCTTTCACCTCCAGCTATAAAAAGCATATAACATAAAACATTGACCAGGGTATTAAAAGTTGAGCCACCAATAATATAGTGGAGAAGTTCTCCCCAACTTCATTTTGTTACGCTAGAAAGACTTCTTTGCCTAAGAGATTATTATCATAATAGGTTATATTTGCTCATTCCCTTTTTTTTTCAGCATTTCCACTCTGTGTATATGAGGAACATTTGGCAAATCCCCAGATACACAATGACTTTTAGCAGCTCAAGTCAGCCAGGACACTGACTCATTTCATTCAAGTGCTGATGAGTTCTTTCTTCTACAGTGTGAAAACTGTTTTTGTTCTTTCTATTGTCTTTGCACAATTGACTTTCTGAGCTCTGTAATCAGTTAGTTAGGTTCCTCTTTAAATATTTACTAAACTATATTCCCCTGTTCCCATATGCATTAATTCCAAATTTATTTGTTACTTCATCACTAGAAAAAAATCCCCTGAAGCCCCCAGCAAGCAAAGAGTCCCTAGACAATATGATATAAACTGAGCTAATTTGATGTTTAGAGCTGCTGCAATGCATTTCACAGATACTGCATTGCTTGAATCACTTCTGTTAAAACTAAAGCAGCATGTGAAATTTCCCACATCAATTCGAACCTCTTTCAGTGTTTTCTTGGGTGCATGTGAGGATATTGGTTGTGTTTCTGGCAACTCTTTATAACACTCTGCAGCCCAGCCAGCAGCTGAGTTCTGGTTTAATCTTTGGGTTGCTAACGTGAACTGGAATGATGATTAAGTCAGCAAGCTCCATAGGAAGCTTATAAAATGTGGTCTGCTGGGCTCAAAAGTGAGCGATTTCATCCTGGAACTGCTGAGGATTACAGATTACATAGTCTAAGTCTTCTTGCATTTTAATTATTAACTGATTCCTAATCACAAGTGGCTGAAAGAAAAATTTAGATATAGTTGTTTGGAGTATTATCACATGATGGTTCATTCTGATCACTGTTTGTATATGTATTTAAAAGGCGTTCTCACCTGCCCATGGTTTAAGACTTCATGCTCTAGTAATTTCCTCTTGTGTCCATATCACTATTTAATGTGCTGATCTGATTTAGAGATTTGAGAGATTTATCTGCTTCCCTGTGGAAGAAACACCACTGAAATGATTATAGAGTACTGACTGGTGTCCTAAAACAAACATGCAGTTATGTGATTTCATTCAGCAGCACTAAGACTGTAAATGTCTGATAGTTCTAACACTTTTTCTAGTATTTTGTTGAATCAAGAGTTAATTTTAAGCATACAAATAGTCCCAGTGAGATCTTTGGAATCATTAGAAGGTAAAGTAGCCCTGCTACTCTATGAGATTGAAACTCTTCACAAAAATACTTGTCAAAAGCAGAATATTTGCCAGCCCAATATAATCTTCATGTTATCTATTTTTTTTATGAAAAGTGGTAAAGCTTTTTCTACTTTTTTGCTCTTTTTCATAACTATTAGCTGATTCTGATTGGAATTCTTAAAATATGGATTGCCTTCCTGCAGATGAGATTTATTTTTAACAGTTATACAGTCTGGCAGTTGCTAGTGGTCAGCTAAAATGCATTTAAGTGTATTTTAATTTAACTTCAAAGGATGGAGTTTTTTCTTCCAGCTTGTTACCTAACGCATTCCATCAGGCCAGTCTCTTTCACAGAATCCCAGAATTATGGAATCACAGAATGGTAGCTGTTGGAAGGGACCTATAAAGATCATACAGTCCAACCTCCTGCTCAAACAGGTCAACATAGATGAAATCACACAGAAACTTGTCCAGAAGGGTTTAGAAACCTCCAGAGAAGGAGACTCCACACCCTCCCTGGGCAGCCTGTGCCAGGGCTCCCTCACCCTCTTAAGAAAGAATTTTTTCCTCAGGTGGAACTTTTTGTGTCCCAGTTTTGGTCCATTACTCATTGTTGTTTTACTGGACATTGCAGAAAATAAGTGTTGCCCCATTCACTCAACAGACACCATTTAAATACTTGTATTAACGAGGTGCCCCCTCAGTCTCCTCTTCTTCAGGCTGAATAGTCCCAGTTCCCGCAACCTTTCCTCATAAGGAAGATGCTCCAGTCCCTTGATCATCTTGGTGGCCCTATATTGGACTCTCTCCAGAAGTTTTCTATCCCTCTTGAGCTGGGGAGCCCAGAACTGGACATGGGGCTCCAGATGAGGCTTCACCAAGGTGAAGCTGAACCTCTCTCAACCTGCTGGCCACACTCTTCTTGATGCATCCAAGAATGCCATTGGCCTTGGCCACAAAGGTGCATCGCTGGCTCATGTTTAGTTTCTCATCAGCCAGGACTCCCAAGTCTCTCTCTGCATAGCTGCTCTCCAGCAAGTTCTGACTGTAAGTTGTTCACATTGTGTTTGGTGCAGAATTTTCACCTAGGGATAGTGCAAGAAAACTCTGAATTTTGATGGAACCAGGATCGTATTCACATGTTTCTTATTCTTATCTGTGAGATTTCTTTTCATGCTTCTTAGTCCTTTGCCATTTCTTTTTCCTGACTTTTCCAGATAGTTCTCATCAAATGTTCAAAATAGCATCATCTACATTTTCATTTACAAGTTTGTGTGGGCAATTTTTGTGCAATCAAAGGTTTGGAGACAATTGCTCTAAGACAGAATCCTAGATGAATGGCAGGGTAGCATGCAGATGGTCATACAACTCGTTTTATTTTTTCTTATTTCAATTTTAAATCAATGTATTTCTAATTGAATGATTTCTGGTTTATTCCAGTATCAGATCATTGTCCTGCCATTTGTATTTAGGAAAGTAGGGCTTAATGCAAATGGGAGCAATATCAGAGCTGTGGATTTGCAACTATTGAACCATGTACAAAAATGTCTTTGATATCTGCAGTGTGCTGCAAGCTTGGTTTTCATTACATTTTTGTAATCTAAGAGGAAGTGTATTGAATTATACTGGAGTAAATGTAGCACATAGGAAAGAAGCAAATATTAGGCTATCGGTGTTTGAAAGTTTATAAAGTCTTGGCAGAGACTGTGCTCCTAGGAATTCATTCATTGAGGCTATTGCCTGTGCTGAAGTAAGGCATTTTTCATAAACATGATCATAAATATTTTCATAAAGTATGCCACTTTTTATAAATAGTTTACTTGTCATAAGGATAGAGATCTGAAACCACTTTATGGCTATATGCACTAAGATGCTGAATCATCCTCCCTATGGACTAATGGCTATTTACTTATTTACAGAAAGTAAAATAGTTTTAATTAAGAGACAATTAGAGAGACAAACACTGACTCTATACTTTCCCTTGTTACCCTTCTACCATTTAGGAAATGAACAGTCAGCTCGTATTAACAATACTTTAACAGAATGTCGTGGTTTGGCCCACCTAGCACAGCAGCACCACGACAATCCCTCGCTCGGTGCCCCCTTTCACCCCCACCCTCGTTAGAATGGTGGAGGCCCCAGCGAAATGGGAGGAAAAAGATAAGCAAGGTTGTTGTGCATTAAGACAAGGGCAGGGAGGGCTCACTGCCAATTACGGTCCCGGGCAAAACAAACTCCAGTACTCGACTTAGAGAGGAAAGTAGGAAAGTTTATTCTACAAGAAACAGAATGGAATAAAAGCAAAAGGGAGTAGGATGATGAGAAAATTACAACCAGCACTTTAAGGTCTCCCTCTCCCTTGCCTCTTTCTTCCCAGGTCCAGCTCACTGCTCCCCATATCTCTACCCCTCCCCCCAACAATGGCTCAGGGGGGCAGGGACTGNCAGAAGAAGGAAGAAGCAGGAAGAAGATGGAGGAAGAAATCTCCTCTTCCGGCTTCTTCTTAAAAAGTGATCGTGGAGGCATCTAATTGGCTCAGCCCCAGCAGTGGGTCTGGCTCAGAGCTGGGGAGAGTTGCAAACAACTTCTTACAGGAGCCATCTTTACAGCCCCTTCCCCCTTACCAGAAAAGGCTGTCATGTCAAACCATGACACAGAAGAACCATTGTTTGAATTAAGGTGAGTAATTTGGGTCCCATCTTCTTTTAGCTGTCACCAAATGTGTTATTTCTTGTTAATATTAGCCATTAATATTAATTTTTATTATGAGTTAAGAGAATCTGTTCCAATAGCTGATAACCATGCAAATATGTTGAAAAAAAGCCTGTCCTCACTGAAGACAATGGAAAGAACTTCAATGGAAAAACATCATGCTTTTTGCTGTACCTTCTTCCAGTGGTTCTCCCTGAATTCTGAAAATTTGTAGGCTACTTGTCTTGCTCATATATGCAATGGGCCATACCCATGCAAACAGACCTATATGTTTGTTGACTATTACATATGTGCTTAAAATACTTTGCAAAACCTATATCTCTCAACTCCTTCTGGCAAATTCAAGTTTTGAACAGAAGAAAATAGTTTTTTGTTTGAAAAAATACTCTTATTCCAAAAGTCCACTTATGAGTGGATTTTTTGCTTGCCATAATCTATATTTTCATGTAGTTCTAAAGAAAGATTGTATTGTGAAACTGTTAATATATCCTTGGTATACCTGTAGCACTTATGATTGCATAATTTCCATTAAAAAATTGGGGATTTTCCTGAGGCACAAGCTCCTTTAAGTTATGACTATTTGTCATGCATTCATCCTGTGTACATTCTGTGAACATCAACCTATGGAGGACTGGAACATCCACCTCAGGTATGAAGGAAACCAGAAGCCTTGAAGAAAGGAACTCAAAAAGATCCATCTTAGTGAAACTCAACAGAAGACAAATCAAAGATAAAAAAGGGAGCTAGAAAAAGCAACATGCACGTATCAGAACTCTTAAGATGTTTTTCATCATGTGACTCCCAATACAGCAAGCAAATAAATTTGCTACACAAGTAACTACTATTATAGAGAGAACATTTGTGAATGGCTGATCAGAAATACATTATAAACTTTACAGAAAAAGAATTGACAGAAATAAAAAGTCAGGAATGTAGCCTTAAGAGCAGTGGTCCTACAGGCAAAGATTTATGGGTGCAGAGTTGCAGCCATCAGGTAGCAGAGTAGATATTCTAGTATTGTCTCCTAGAGTACTTTGCAGTGACTTTTCTGGTCTTGGATGTATACATTTCTGTCTGCCTGTATTTTAAAGGAAAGACACATTTGCATCCAGTTTCTTGGACATGATCATATTACTCTCATTTTTATCTCATACAGAAAGGTGGGACATAGGAATATGTTTTGTTAGAAGAAAGAGAGTACAGAGTAATTAAGAACAATGTCCTTTCAATAGTAATTTTTTCAACCCCTATTCTTTGCCCCATTCATCTTCCTTAAAAACAGAGAATAATGGAACATTATTTACAACAACCAAAGTCTTTGACCTACACTTGATAACTAAGTGCATTGGAAACCAGTGTCGTATTTTTCTATGTGCTGGTGTGACAGAGGATATTCTATTTTAGTTGTATTTTAGACTTCTTTGAATCTTACTATGTTCTTAGTCTTTCTTGTAATTTGTGGCCATTGATAATAATATTTTTAATTGACTGTCCTGATTCACAGTAGCTGGGAAACCAAACCAACATCTCGCAGTGATGACATTTATTCTAATCAATATTCACTGTTCTTAATCCAGGAACTTTAAAATACTTTTAAATTTAAATACAGATTATTAATTTCTATCTGCACTCATGATTAATAATATGGCCAATGCTATTTTACTGATTGAAAAAAACTGAAATAAATTTCTCTAATCATCATAAAGATGCACGCAAGAGGAACCAAATATTGTACAGAAGTAGGAGTTTGCTCCAAATTATATATATACATTGTATAAGATAGTTCAGGGAGAGAGAATAATTGTTTATAGAAGTAGTTACTAATAACACTCTTCCAAAAATTAAGACTAGTAGCATTAGCTAAATTAGTTTCTTAGGTGAAAATTTTACATTTGCTAAAGTTCAAGTTAAATAACTTTACAGGCTCTCTTCTCCTAGGACAATGCTTTCAAGAAACACAACAGCCACTCCAGTTTTGAGAACAGTCTAGAGAGCTAGAAAACTTCCCAATAGTGTGAAAGAAACTGAAGTAATTCTGTTCAGACACAAATTTATTAGGAAGATATATAAGAAGTAGGTAAAATAAGGATATAGAAAGTATTTCAAGATTAATACACAATAAAAGGCTTGCTAATAAAAATGTCAAAAAAAACATTTATAATCCTTTACGCAACATATAATTAAACTATTCAACTCCTTGCCAAATGTGAAATAAGAGCCAAGAGCAAAGTATGCTTTCTTATTGAACCTGACATTTTTATGACCTTAATTACATTAGGATAAAAATGTATGTAAAGAGATATGAATAGATTCTCTCTTGTTTTTGAACATACATTAATCATTAACTGTGAGGGACTGCAAAACCTTTCAGTACTTTTTCCAGTACATATATTGGGCATAATCGTCCAGTTGGGGTTTATGCCTTCCTCTGACACCAATGGACAAAGATGCATCATTTGTCCCAGTGAATGAGACTTCTCCCAGTTGCAGATTGCACTTAGCCTGCAGGGCCTTGAGAAGAAAACAGATGAGGCTAGATCTCCTTGGGCTTCAGTAATTTCAATCCAATCCACTCGACTTTTGTACATTAATAGGAAAAAAAAGTACTTAAACAGTGACAAGAGCAAGACAAAAATGTCCTGACCCACAAAACTTAAAAGGCAGGATTTACAGTGACAGAAACAGACAGGCATTTCTCCCTTTTTAAATCTTATATACTTACCTACCACCTAGTGAATGATCAGATAGAAGTCTCCACAGTGGAGGATTCAGCCACAGTTTAAAATATGAATCGCTAATGAACATCCAGGATTTGATCTGTGTAAGGTAATTATTTTTTCTTCCTGTGATCCTCTGTAGTGTGGTTTAAAGCCAGACAGATTATTAACTTGAATGATACTGCAGACACGGAAAACTATAAATACCATATTCCTCATCTCTAGTCTCTTTCATTGCCTTGTAATAATCAAGTACAAGTAAATTTATCCCCATGATAGCAATGTTTCTCTGACATTAAGATAAACAAAACCAAACACATGCATTTATTCAGAAAACAATTTACACCTTTTTTTCACTTGAAAAACCTTACCCAGCATAATTAGTTACCAAAGTCCTGCAGAAACAGAAATGGAGAACAAGCAAAGTGCAACTGTACTCAAGAGTGATATTGTAATATCGATTTCTTGCTAAAAAATTAATACGATGCAGAATCAGACTGATACAAAGTGAACAGATACATGAAGAATACATATGGCTTCGGTGTTAATTCTTACAGAACTGTTTTTAGACAAATCTGATAATAACTTTGCTTGTTGTTTCTTGATTCACATAGTCAGAGTGTTGAGTGGGAGAAAGAAGAATGTCCTACAAGAATTCAAACAAGGAGGAAGAAAGAGGTTTTTGACATACTTCTGCTAAAAGAAATGGACAGAAACAGGTAACAATTAGTGGTTGACTTTCCCCTCCAGACAAGTGGAAAGGTGGAAATGAATTGCTCTTCTTTGAAGGCATAATTCTATGCCTTTTTGAAGTAATTCAATTATATATTTCACCAGAGTACAGGTGAAAGATAGCTTATCTAACCTTCCATGACTAACATAAAATGTGTCTTAGCAATAAAAATCATGAAGACCTTGAGGGATATATAAAACACATTGTGATTCTTTTGTATTGTCATTCTTTTGTCATGAAGACAAAATTATTGGAGAGAATGAAGAGAGAAGGTCTGGTTTGTTAGAATTTTCTTCACATCTTGTTTTCAGATTTTGTTTTGTAATGGTAAAGATACTGTTGTTACAGTGCTAAATTCTTGGATATATGAGATTGGAGACAGGATCTAACAAAAGTAAAAAGGACTAGCTTTGAAACTGAGTTCATTACTGCAACATGGGACTATAATTTTGATCCTCACAAAGCCTTTCTGTAAATGAAGACACCTAGAAGTTTTAGTAGGACATTACCCACTACAATTAAAATTTACAACCTTCATGATGATAATGTGCTGTTCAGATAGCTTTGAGGGCCTCAAATCTGATTCCATCTGGTGAGATGAGACAAAAAATGAGGAAATGATAACTAGGTGATCTCAGACCAAAAAACACACCTCATTTTTACTTATTTTCAATCTGAATTATAACAGAAACTGTGACGAGAGAGTTCAGGCAATCATTGCAAGTAGAAAGGAAATGTTGAGTCTGGAAGATGTGATGAGGCTCCTGAGAGTGCAGAAGTTTTGCCTAGCACTTAGGAGCTTATAAAGAGGGATTCATGGGCTAGGAGAGCAGAGAAGACAAAAAAAAAACCACAACAACTGCAAAAAACAGAAAAAAAATCTAATGTCATCAAGGAACCACACCAGTACTCAAGAAATTACAAGAAAATCCCCCATACTCTTATGATGATGTTTAAAATCTGATCAACTCTCATTTAACTGTAGCTTTGTTAGCTTGCCTTCTTTGTAGTAGATAGGGTGTGTTTGGCTTGATACTAAACTCATTACATCACATAATGTGTTACTCTCTTTGTGTTTCTAAATGCTGTGGCTAGACAAAATATCTACGTGCCCTCGTTGCACGTTTTCTCTCTTCCTGGCCTCCTTTAAGAGTCATCTGGTGAATGGACTGAAAGTGAGTTTGGAGGAAATGGCCTGCACTACTTACCTGTATCCTGGACTTTTCCACTGGTCTGTCTTCCTCTGGTGACTTCTCTGGTCAGCTTAAGAGAGTCCACGTTGTTGCTGTGATGAACACATAGAACTGATTATTTACTGACAACATCAAGCTCATATCTAATCTTTAAATGGATTCACAGGCTGTGACTTCTGTCCATCAGTTTTATTTTGAACTGATCTAAATCCCATGCAAACACAACCAAGAGGGGGTATTAGTGATGCCTCTCATCACCTCATACCCAAAAACTCAGAATTATTTAAACTGTTTAAAAAGGGTAACAACTTCCTGAGGTTTTTAGCTCTGCTGATGGAATGAAGTATCTAAATTTCTTTGGTAAGAACGGGCTAAGTAACACTCTTTAGCATTTGCTATCAGGAGGATTAAGAGCCTGCATGCTCAACGTGACAACTTTTGTTGTTTTGTTCAAGATATCCATGGTTTTGGGGGATCTCTGAACTCTCTTTGCTAGATGGCAATCCTGGATGATTAAGTGCACTTTAAAGTTAATGAGCAGCAATGAGTCAACACCTATAAACCAATATCAAGTATGGGATGCTATGAAAAGAGATGTTTCTGCCTTATACTGTATCCTTGGCCCAATATTCTAGCTCAGGCGTTGGCATCTGTGTATGGTACAGTGAGTGTGCAAGGAAAACTTCTAAAGAAAAATAAGAGGTTTGAAGATGGGTAATTTCTCAAGAGCACATTTACTTCCAGCAAGAAGACAACCTTCCTCCATGAACAAGGTCCCTGGCTCTTGGGAAGACATGGTGGTTTAGTACTGTGCCAACTAATGCCCTGAGTAAAGAAGATTCATAGATCAGGAAAGACAATATCTTCATGGCCTTTGTCAAGATCACTCTACAAGCAGTATCTGTGTGGTCCTCTATGAGTAGATATGACTTGTCTCTGTGTAGATAAAATATTTCATTTAAAAGGGTAAGGTTGCAAAGACAAGACTTTCCTAAAATTTTATGTCTATAAATCAACCCTGATTTTTCAAAACCTGATTTTTAAAAACAATAGTCATATTCATTTTAAGGAAATTAAAATTATAACGTATAACATCTTCTAAAATATATGCACTTTGATTTGTATAGTATTGAACTGTAGTAACTATTGTTAAATTCCAGTCAGTGGACATCAAATAGGAGAGTTTATATCCTTTATAAGCAATGATGTCAAAACTCTAGATGCTGTCTTTATGGATTAAGGAGACAATGCTACGTAATTTAGTTTTAATATCTAGTATAATATTGAAGCTCTGACATGATAAAAGCAGAGGAAGTCCTCAGTTGTGATACCTGCAGTTCGTGTAATAGTCATGTACCATAACTTAAAAAAAAAAAATACTGCTAAATTCATTTAGATTTGCATGATATTTAAAGCTAAGACCTATGAAAGTTCAGCTAGAGAAATTATATTATTTTTATAACTTGCTGTTATTCTTGAATAATTTGTCTCTTACTTTTTCACCTCTGAAATGAAATAATGTATATATAAAAGCAGCAAAAAGAGCCCTTGCAATGAAAAACCATTGGAGTATAAATCTCCTTAAGCTCAAATTTATTTGAAAGTTCATGGTATAAAATTCATTCTCATCTAGAAGCTTGTCCATATCTTTTTCTGGGAGATGGGTGGGAAGAATAATAGCAAAACAAGCCTGAATATGTACGCAAAAATATATTGACATAAAAGTAACTAATAAGTAAAAAAAAAAAAAAAAAATCTTGGAATATATCGTCAGTCTTTGCTGAAACAATCATGCACAATCATGCAGATACTGTTTCATACCTGGAAAAATTGCTTAATATCTAGAATACTACTGGGATCTGGTATGTGTTGTCAGCAAATTATTTAAGTCAGTTGTGTTATTTTCCTACAAGATATGAATGTGACTTAAGAAAACAGATAGAATAATCTTAACTAGCTACAAGAGAATGCCTGATTTAACCAAGAAGCTGCTGAGTGCTAGTCAGCAATTTTAGAATTGTATAGTGGATGTTTTTAAGATGATTTGTTTTGCTAACATTGGTTGAGAAAAATTTTCTTGTGAGATAATATTTTTAATTAAATTACAAATACAGTTTTTAGGAAGCCATTTAGCCATATTCTGTATTCTTGGGACTGCACTGCATCACACAGGTGATTCTTAACCAGCTACACAATTTTTCTTTACAGAGATCAGTTCCTAGTGCACCAGCGCTGTGTAATGCTCTCCCTTGTCTCTGAAACAGAAGATGTACTGATAAAAACCTCAGCATAGCTGGAACATTGCTTTGTGCTCCACAGCATGATGAGAGTTGACTAAGCAGATTTTCCCAGTTTCTCTGGGGTCAAATCCGTGCTTAGCTGCTTAAATATCAAGAAAGTGCATAAATGGTTAAGAGACAATCCTCCAGCTCTTTCTTTGCCTCTGCACTGTACAGAAGGGTAACACAGAAAATTTAGTCTAAAATTTAGTCTATTTCTTCAGAATGCCAAAATTCTGAGAAGTTTCTATAAACTTATGAAAAATTATGTTGGAATAAAAAAAGCTTGAAAGTCTCTTTCACAGAGGAATAAGATTAAAATGAATATATTTCAAAATTAAACTTCTAGTATTGCATAAAAGCTGCCCTGTTATTTTGATAGCAAGCATCATTAGTAGCAGTTTTGCTTCAATGATGCTGCATGAATATACACAGCATTTATAAATTTTGGATGAAATGTTTACCTACTCTTCTTCTACTTCTAGGACTGTGAGATGGAATGAATTATCCCCTTTTATGTGCTATGATTAGTTAGGGTATAATTTTAGTTAACAGTATAAGCTCTTGGCAGAGAAAGGCAAAAGTAGTAAATAAACACTTGTGTATCTAAATAATATGTTTCTGACCTTAATAAAAATTATGTACATGAGACTTGCCTTGGGACAGCTGAATGGAATGAGAATACAGCAATGGAACTTACAGTCAGCTCACCATAGTCTAGGATGATAGTGTCAACTAGAATATTTCAGGCAACAGAAAACACCATTAATAACAAGGGAAACATAATAGGCACTTCAGCGTTCTGGTTATTCCACTCGTTTACCAGGCCTAGATTATTGATCTTTCCCTAACTGTGCAATGAAGAGGGAAGAGTAATTTGGCTGGTTTCAGTACAGAGACATCAGAAGCTGAATTAACAGCATGTGAACCCAGCTGCACCAATCACAAGACCTGTTAAAGCCCTGAAGCAGTACTGCTGCTTTGACATGACTGGCACCAGAGGTAGCAGATCTTTCCAGGCCTGACCTTGTGTGTCACAGTTCTGTGTTTGCAGGTTGAGAGACATCTCGGTGCCTTGCAAGACCTAACTCATTCCTGAAACTTAGTACTGTGCTGGAGCTGTTATTCTGTTAGACCCGAGACCATTCTTGCAGAGCTACTGGAATGTCTCAGCACTCCGTAACTCCTAGTGGGAAACAGCTAGCCAGCTCTGAGCTGTCTGGACAGGACTGCATGGAGAAATAGCTAGCTCACCTCTGTGTCTCAAAAGGCAAAAAATACTGAGATGGCACAAAGGTGATTCAGAAGCTGGAAATGAATGCTTCCTTACTGTTGTATTGTACTGAACTTGTAGCATATTGATTCTGAGCAGACTAATTGCAGGATTCTAGAGGGATTTTCTTCTTTCTCTTCGCTTATATAAGTTGGATGTTTAAGGCTTCACAAGCTGGCCATACCTAGACACGGGGAACAGTTCTGCTGCTGGTACTAAAAGTCACTTGGCTTCCTGGCTGGTTCATCTTGTTCACAAAGTCACAACTTAAACAAATTGACAAATTTGGATTTTATTTGATCCAGAGTAGTTTGGCTGAGAGCTATTCAGTTACAGCACTAGCAATGGCCTTAAACTTTTGAGTCCATTTCCTACAGCTTTTTGTCTTTTATAGTACAAAGCTTAATTTTTTAAAGTACTGTGAAACATTTTGTGCTTCATGAGAGGTGGGGACAGGTATCCCGAAGTGGATCTTACAGTGAAATGTGTGTGCTTGTACGAAAGCAGTAAGTTTTCATGATACAATCACTTCAGCCATGAAATTCTCATTTGCTTTTCTGTATTTGAAAGTTGTAGCTGTTCTTCAGAAGGCTTTGAACAGTGTGGATTAGTTCTAATTCCCATTGGCTGTATTTCCAAGATCTCTAATGAGAAAACTCAAGAAAGCTGTAGTTGGTAGGTTGTCTCCTGGCACATCTTTCCTTCCACCTGTTTGGAACATTCTCTCACAGAAAGCTTTACATACTGGATCAGTTGCAGTGACCTGAAACTGTTAATTTCCTTAGCTCCCTAGTAAAACCCATTCATTTTGGAACCTACTGGAATTTCTTGACTACAACAAATGCTGCATCTTACACCGATGAATAGTAAAGAAAAAAATACCAAGGAAAAGAACCTTTTTCAAATGAACGTGTAATATGCAATCATATGAACAAAATGCTGTCACCAAATTGCAGCATTTCAGATTTACTTTGGCAATAGATAATGCCGTCACAATGTGAGAGCAGCAAGAATATGTAGCTCTCTTTTTTTTTAACATGTAGAATGAAATTGCTCAGGAAGGCATCTTCTGACACGGTTGTTAATGCTATTTCTTTTCCTTCTTACTAAGCAACCTCATGTTTGCTGCAGCTGTGTCACAAATGAACATTTTTATTTTAATTGGACTTTTAAAGGTTGTGCAATGTTAAGATTTCATTCACTCTCAGCTTTGATTTTATGAGACTATGGTTTTCCTTAAAGAACTTCCCTAGGTCTCTCAGCTAGGTTATCTAAAGACAATAGCATATCATTTGGTTGCTTGAAAGTTTAACCGGCATTTTACTGTTTAAATGCTTAGTAGGATTAAAGACGCTATCACACCAAGAGTGAGTTTTCCCTTTGTCTACATCTTTTATCTCCTACTTCCTTTCCTTCCTCCATGGTTGCCTAAATTGCTTCTCAATTAAATTCAGAGTGAAATGACTTTCAGTCTCGGAACAAAAAATGAATTAAAAAAAGACCCTTTCTCACTGGAATTTCTTGGCAAAAAGTATATGGGATTGACTTCCCTTGGCCATGTCAGCACAAAACAGGTTTGGAAACAGTTCCCCCAAGAGCATTTCGTGGAATCCTAAAATCCACATCCCTCGTGGCTTTGAAACGCTAATTTCAGGCTAATCTAATTAGGCTAATGTTTGCCCACCACCACGGAATAAAGCTGAGACAACTTCCTTGAGATTTCCCTGCCTCCTAGACTTACACTTTCTTTATTTTATCATGACGTCTCTACACAGCAAAAAAACCCCACAAACTTTGATTTCAAGGGAAAGAGTCTTTAAAAGTCAACTGCGTGAAAGCCAACTGTGTCATGCATTTGAGGAGACGTTACAAAGAAAATAGGTTTTAGTAATGAATGAACAAAGGACACTTAAATACCGATTGTGTTTCGTTTTGTCTATGTCGCGACAGAGCAAGTCATCATTAAATAGGGCACACAGCATCTAAACGTTAGTATGATCGGCTAACAACGAACAATTCAGAGGTGCAGCTGTGCTCCACTTAGCTAGCGCATCTCAGCATCTTTATCATTTATAGCAAGGGGCGCAAACCTAGAGGTGAAGAAATGTAGCCTCGCCCTCTCTTGAAGAGAATTTGGTCGAAATTTATCCATATGTTGTGAGGTTGTGAACTCAACTCAAATTTTAAGTACTGACTGACAGAAGATGAGGAAACCTGAGCGTGTGCAAGCCAGGCTCTTTAATCCTCATCTCAAGTTTGATTAAGTTAGAATTTGGCAAATCTTCCTATTAAGCAATTACTTATTTGGCTTTCTGAGATTTCTGAACTTGCATGGCACAACTCACATCGTTAAAAAACGAGCCGCAAGATAGAAGGAAGTCTGCCACCAAAGTTACATCAGAGGACTTTCTTTTACCTTTCAATGACATCTACAGTTAAGCCTATCAATAACAGTTGTGGGTTGGTTTTTTTTTCCCCTTTGTTTCCTTTTTTCTTGTTTCACTTTAAATGACAGATGCTTTCCAGGTTTGTGGTTGTTTGTGCTGTTTACTGGATATTAACTTATTTGCTTTCATGATGTGTCAAGCTGACACTTTTTTATTCAAGATTGTTTCCAGAGATATTTTTCTCATTCCACCTTCAGACTCAGCCTTTCCCTCTCCTATCGGAAGGAACTGTAATACATTTTATTTATAGGATTTTCCCCCTCTTTTTTCTCCCCTTTTTTTTTTTTTTTTGTTGTCGCTGTCATGAGAAGACAGCTATGCGTATGGCACTGTAATTCCCGTCTCGGGAGGGCCAGGGGGCAATACCGTCTTTCTGCGGGAAACCGGGCAACGGAGAGCCGCGCAATGGCGCGGAGCCCTCGACGGCAGCGAGACCACCCTTCCCACCGCAGGACTCTGGGACGAGAGCACCCGTTACCGACCGAGCGAGAGCCCTGCCCGGCACTGGGCTGTACAGCCATCCATCCCGGGGCGGCACTGCTGCCCGTCATCCTTCTCTCGCAGCACCGCAGCCGCATGACTGGTGCCGCTCCCGCGGCAGCACCGTGCCCGCTGTTGTCGGAGGCAGCGGCCGGGCAGGGCGAGGGTGCGGACCCGAGGAAAGCGCCGCCGGCGCTGCGTCCGGAGCTGCCCCCACGGCGCCGCGCCCTCGGGCCGCCGCCGCCCGCCTGCAGGTGGCGATACGGCCCCCGGCGCCACGCGCCTCGGCACCCCCGCGCCCAAAGGCAGCCCCTGAGTGTCCCCCTCCCCGCGCTGGCAGCGCCTGGCCGCGGAACGCCTGTCCCCCGCCTCGCACATCCCGCACAAGCCCCGGCACCGGTCCCGAGGGGTAAACCCAGAGCCCTCGCTGCCCGGGGCGGAGCTGCGGTGAAGAGATTTGGAAGGGGTGGAGGTGAGGGGGAGGCGTGGAGAGCTTCTCCGCGGTGTCCCCCCGAACGAGGATGAGGCGGCGGGAAGTGATGTATACCGGCGCACGCCCGCCCGCTCCTCCGGTGGCGCCGGCGGACGACAGCGACCCAGGGAGACCCCCCCCCCCGCCCCCCGAGGAAGGGCGGGCTAGAGGGGGGAACGGAAGAGGAGGGGAAGGAGGGAGGGAAAAAGAGCAGAGAGAGCAGTGAGATAGAGCAGGAAGGAGCGGCTGCGGGAGAGCAGCGGAGAGAGGGGCAGCAGCTCGGCGGGCGGCGGCGGGGGGAGACCGGCCCCCACCACCTGGGGCTGCGCGCTGGGCAGAGGCGGCGGGGATGGGCGGGCGCAGGGAGGCTCCGCCAGCCGCCGTCCTCCGAGCTCCGGCCGCCTCCCTCCGTGCTATATAGGGGAGGGAGGGGTGTCGGAACGGGGTGCGCGGCCAAAGCGCACGGCACGGCGATGCCTCTTGCCAGGAGAGCGCACAAGTGACCGGCGCTTCTTCCCATGCCCATCTCCTGAAGCGACCTCCCACCCCCCGCCCGGCATGGATGTGGCCAACAACACAACCTCCCCACAGCGCTCCCCCGAGGGGGCAGGCGGCCCCGGCCTCGCCGAGGTGACCCTGGGCTACCAGCTGCTCACCTCTCTGCTCCTGGGCACGCTCATCCTGTGCGCCGTAAGCGGCAACGCCTGCGTGATCGCGGCCATCGCCCTGGAGCGTTCCTTGCAAACCGTGGCCAACTATCTCATCGGCTCTCTGGCCGTCACCGACCTCATGGTGTCCGTGCTGGTGCTGCCCATGGCGGCCCTCTACCAGGTGCTGAACAAGTGGACGCTGGGGCAAGTCACCTGCGACATCTTCATCTCGCTGGACGTGCTGTGCTGCACCTCGTCCATCCTGCACCTGTGCGCCATCGCCTTGGACAGGTACTGGGCCATCACGGACCCCATCGACTATGTCAACAAGCGGACTCCCCGGCGGGCCGCCGTGCTTATCAGCCTGACCTGGCTCATCGGCTTCTTGATATCCATCCCGCCCATGCTGGGGTGGAGGACGCCCGAGGACCGCTCGAACCCCGACGCTTGCACCATCAGCAAGGACCACGGGTACACCATCTACTCCACCTTCGGCGCCTTCTACATCCCGCTTTTTCTCATGCTGGTTCTCTACGGCCGAATCTTCAAGGCGGCCCGCTTCAGGATTCGCAAGACCGTCAAGAAAGCGGAGAAGAAGAAAATCGCCGACACCTGCCTCACCCTCTCCCCGACTGCCCTGGAGAAGAAAAGTAACGGGGAGCCCGGCAAGGGCTGGCGGCGGACTGTGGAGCCCAAGCCCCGTGTCTGTGTCAACGGCGCGGTGAGGCAGGGCGAGGACGGGACCGCCCTAGAGATCATCGAGGTCCAGCGCTGCAACAGCTCCTCCAAGACTCACCTGCCGTTGCCCAGCGAGGCGTGTGGCTCCCCCCCGCCCCCCTCCTTCGAGAGGCGCAACGAGAAGAATACGGAGGCCAAGCGGAGGATGGCTCTGTCCCGGGAGAGGAAGACTGTCAAGACCCTGGGCATCATAATGGGCACCTTCATCCTCTGCTGGCTGCCGTTCTTCATCGTGGCGCTGGTCCTGCCCTTTTGTGACAGTAAGTGCTACATGCCCGAGTGGCTGGGGGCAGTCATCAACTGGCTGGGCTACTCTAACTCCCTCCTCAATCCCATCATCTATGCCTATTTCAACAAAGACTTCCAAAGTGCTTTTAAGAAAATTATCAAGTGCAAGTTTTGCAGACAGTGAAGCTCGGCGCTCCGGGACGGGGCAGCAGAGTCCTGCCGCTCGCTTTATCCACTTGGATCCTCGCTGCTGTGTTCCCCCTGCAACACTCCCCGCCCAGCCCCTCCGGGACCCCCTCGCAGCCCCTCCACGTTTCTCTCTCCTCCACCCATCGTGCAAGTCCTGCTGGGCCGGGCCGGGCCAGACAGGGCAAGGCAGGGCAGGACAGGGCTCCACCGGGAACGGCGTGGAGACGCCCGACCCGGGAGGGCTCCACGGCCGCCCTCGACAAGTCTCCTCTGGCGGGCGCCGGCGTTCTCGCCCCTCTCCTTCCTTCCCTCGCTCCCCTCCATCATTCTGGGTAGATTTAGGGTTTGCAGGTCGTTGCTTGTGTTTACTGTAAACCACAATGTCTGCCCGAGTAGCAACTGGCAAAAATAAACCGCTGTTTCGGGGTTTTTTCTCGGTTTCACGGAGAGACGGCGAGGGGCTCAGAGTCCAACTTGGTCTGTGAGTGCGAGTACGGAGGCTGAAGGCGATTCTCCGAGCGAAGGAAGGGGATTCGGACTCCCCACTTCCCGGGCTGTAAAACCACCCAGTGTGGGAAAAGCGACCGTGTTTTGTAACCTTGCCAAGTATTTACAGCAACATCCTCGCCTGCGTTCCGTGTGTCTAACAGCTCTCCCGCTACGCTAAGACCTTCGATTTTATCGGGCTTCCCTTCGTTACAGCGCAGGGAGATGATGGGGCTTAAACTCCAACCTCACGTTGGAGGATATATATATATGTGGAAGAGGAGGTTTTTTGTTTGTTTTTGAAATGCCTTTAGCCAAGGGTTTATCACCAGGAAAAGACTTCGCGCTGTGCGACTGTCCCTGAGTTCACCGCGCAAGCAGCGGCACAGGGAGTTTAAAGTAACTGTTTTGTTTTGTTTTGGTGTTTTTTCTTGTTTTTAAAGCTGCTTCAAAGTTTCTCCGGAGACGTTGCTGTTGCTTCGGAGGCAGCCAGATGCGGCACATTTTGCTTGGGGATAAAACAAACAAACAAAACCACAAACAAACTGAACCAAATCGATCAACCAAAACATTGCCATGTGCTCTGCGGCAGGCGGGGAGGGGCCGAGAGCACCCGCCGGCGGCAGCCGCAGGTGGCGAAAGCGGCGTCTTGGAGCGGGCTGGAAGGCGGCGGCTCTCTTTCCCGGGCCAGACCTCCCTGCGGAAAGCACGACCCTGCTCGCAAGCTGAGAGTTGCGGCCAGAAGCAGGTAGTGTCACCGCAATGCCAAGGGCAGAGACAGCCAAACTTGGCCTGGCTAGATCCCGCAGCGGTTCCGCAAGCCTTCCCCCGCCAAGGCTCCCCGTTCTCCCGTCAATCCCAGCTGCTTGGCCCCAGGAAACCCGGGGCACTTTGCCTTCCCTGCCAGCCCGGGGGTGGGAGAAGGACAGCAGGACGGCCTGGCTCGCTGTAGAGCCCCTCTGCCCGCCCTGCCCCCTGCCACTTTCCTGCCGTGCCTCCGGCTTTCCCGCCGGCTGTGGCCGGGACCCGGGGCCGCTCTCGGGCCAGAGAGGGAGAGGGTGAGTGGTGGGAGGTGGCACTGGGTACAGCTGCTGCGTACTTCGGTGACGGGCTGTCTAAAATGAATGCTTGACCAAATATAGATATATATATATATTTTCCTGTTTATTTTTGTGTAATCTATGTTACCTGTAGGTAAAGGGGAATGCAAAATCTGTGCGTCACGTGAATGTAAGTGTCCAGTCATTTCTGAACTTCAGCCGCTTACATTAAATGACAATAGCGCTTTTAACAGCCTCAGATATACAGCCGATTTTCTGAAAATCTTATTTGTCCCCATTTTCGCAATTAAAGTGATCTTTGATCTTATCGCCTCTTTAATTGTGCCTAACCACGTGTGTCCTAGATATTCCTCTTGTGTCGGGGCGTCAGAGAGTCAGCCTGCGGCGATTAGGGAGCCGCAGCTCGAGCGTGCTGTGATTTCGGGAGCTCGGCCAGCCGTGCTGGCGGGCCGGGGAGCGGGCGGGGCAGCCTGGGGCGGGAGCGGGCGGCCGTGCTGGCCGGGAACGGCGTGCCCCGGTGCGGCGGCAGGGCTGCCGTGCAGCCGGGTTGGCTCCTAATCGCCGCCTCCTTCCCTGAGTCGCGCCCACTCCTGCCAAGTGCGTTTCTGCACGTTTTGTCCTTATAAAAAAAACAAAAAAGGTAAAACTTATTATTTGGAAAGCTTCTTGCAAACTCCTCGGCAACGATCCCAGCTGGGACAGCGTGGGCGCACGCCGGTGTCCGCAGGACACTCCGCGCAGGGTCCCTCCCTGCGCCCCGAGGACCGGCACCCGCCTGCGGCTGAGAGCCCCGGGACCTAGGAGCAGGGCGGTAACGAGGAAGGCGCAGCTACCGCGCCCACTTCATCTGCCTCCCGCCCGCGCGCTGCTGGGCGGCGGACGGCGGGAGCACGGGCGCAGCCCCCAAAGACCCGCCCCAGAGGCTGCCCGATGCCCTAGCCGCCCTCTGTCGCTGCTGGGACGAGAGCAGGGGAGGAGCTCGAGAGCGCGTATCCCTCCGGCTCCGGGTGGCACAGGGGTGCGAGACCCAGTGCCGCCCCTGCTCCTGCGCGGAAAGGACGCGGGGGCGCGGTTCCGGATTTGACGAGCCCTCCCCTCTCTCCGCAGGAGCAGCTGGGGGCACTGGCGGCTCGCGGCCCGACACCGGCTCGGTTGCTACCTGCCGCTGGCACGCTCCGTGCATTTCCTCGGCAGGGAAAAGACCTCTGCGGCGGCTCTCTGGCCCGCGGCGCGGGTCGCAGTCCACGCTCGGGATACTCCCCGGCTCCGCGGCGCTGCACAAGCCGCGACAGAAATACCGCGACTGACCTTAGTGGGGACAACGTTTATCTCAATACTTTTACGTTTCTCAGTCCCTCTGTTGTCTTTTTATTTTTTTCCCCTCCTGTTAAATTCTGTAATGTGAGGGAAAAGTCCTGCTTTAGAAGATGAGGCTCTTTGTTTCCATGCTGTGGTTTTCAAATTCCTAATTTTATTTCCAGTAAATTTTTTTAAAAAACCCAATCCAAACAGGATTTGGTGTTTTTTAAAGGAAGAAATAAATTCTATGTTAAATCAATATTTGTGATGGGTTGCTGTATTGTATTTGCTCCACCAATGAACAATTTCCTCACAGTTTAGAGAGCTTCATTTCAGTTTTAAAGAACCTATAGAAGCTCAAACAATGAACAAAGAAAAACCCAAATAGAAAGGAAAAGATTTTATGTTTTAAGTAGAGACACAGAAATCTGAGTTTTAATAACTTGAGTCAATTGTGGACGCCGAAGATGGGCATAGGTTTAAAGGGTTTAAACCTTTCTGTCTTTAAAAGTGCTTCTTTAGACTGCTGTAAAACGAAAAGTTTCATAACTCTGAATTTTCCCTGGTCTGTGGCTCCAGTCCATGTTGAATTTGTGTCCAAATCCACATCTGACAAAAAGGACTGGCAGAGAAATTCAAGCACACTTCCGCGGACCAACTGTGCTTACAGTTGGAGCTGAGGAGACAAAGGGGTAGGAAAAAGGGAAGGACATACTGGCATAATCTATATTGGATCAAACAGATGGATTATAAAATATTTTAGAAATTACTAAGCCTGAAGAAAAATTGATAGGACTGCCAAAAAGAAAAAAAGGGAAAAAAAAAGAAGAAAAAGATAAAGGTGCATCCAGATGGTTCTCATGAGCTTCACAGACCTGTTGAAAATAGTGAGGGTCTTACGAAGGAAAAAAAAAGTTCTTACAAACAAAGGAAAAAGGCACAAGTGTCTAGTAATGGAAATACTGGCCAGCACAAACAGAGGTCACGATCTGCTCCTGCTGTAATAGCATCTTGTTTTATTGTTTGTACTAAGCAACACTCAAAGCATCTTTTGCTATTATGAAGAGTCAATATAATCCTTCCAAATCGACTTTCACATTTCAGAGCTATTTACACCCACTCTGCTGAACCATAACTTGCACACAGAAGTGATAAAGATGATGTAAGCTAACAATGTCATCTGTATTTTAACTCGCACCTTGTTCCTACTTCTTGGCATTCCCACTGCGGTTGGTTTGGTGGGCAGACATAGGCCTAAGAGCATTTGTACAAAATGGACTGGAGGGAATATCATGCAGTACACAGAATATAGTTTCACATATATCCTCACTAGTAAATTTCGTATGCATCTTGAAACTGAATTCTGCTTTTTAGGGTGGAGTTGGCTAATACCGTAGTCCTTGGCTCAGAGGGAAAACATATTTTGATTTGATATTTAAGTAGCTGGTTATGATTTTAAACTGTCCAGTGATAAAACAAAAGAGATATAATGGTCCTCCAATTGAACTGTTATGATCCAAGTATAAGTCTTTGGAACAAAAGTGAGTTGTGGAATATTTGGAAGCTATTAAATTTGACATTTAAACAGTTTGTCTTTGAATTCAAGATCTCGGCAGATATTTCTATGCAGAATAATGGAAGAATTTGGAAGAATGCTGCCAGGTGAAGGGAAGCTGGCTTGGATTTGAAGACAGAAACCCAAACCATTAAATGCAGCACCTGGACCATACTCAAAAGTGTTGTCTAGACTCAGGTCCTGTCATCCAGATACTGGCAGAGATTGTGGAAAAGTTATGCATAGTGCAAATGAAATGCCAGGCTGGGTATTGCCTTCAAACTGCTGGTCATTTAGTTTCCATCATTTTCCAACCTCTTCCTTTAGCTTTCCCTATGTGGTGAATAACACAGTCAATTCACATGGGACTGTGCAGGCAAAAGCCCTGATGGAGAGCTGCCTGCGTTAGTCTTCGGAGTTTGCCTTGGAGGAGGTTTTTGGCACTTGCAGTCTCTTGAAGATAGGAAAGACGTAGTCAGTGAGCAAGAGTATTCATGACAGAAAGTAATCTCAACCTGCTGTTGGAGAGGAGGCTTGATGCTGAAGAGCTGACTCAGAAATTTTTGCTTCTGAAATGGAGATGACTGCTTTTATCATGCTGGGCAGATTATTGTAGGCCAGGCCAGTGCTGAGCCAAAGAGGCTCTGATAGGTCAAACTGCCTAGTGAAAATTTCCCACAGCAGCACATTTTGCCTTCATTGTACCAAGTCGTAAGAGTTACTGTAAGCTTTGTGCAAGCCAGGTGTGTGGCTTTTCTTCCGTTCTTTGGACACTTATCCACAGGCTCTCACCTACCTTGGAACTGATGCTACTGAGTTAGTGGCACACATCTGCAAGGGGTTATCTCTTTATTCAAAACAGTCTAATGTGTTCAGGATTCCCAATGTACTTGCCTCTTTTGGACAAGAAGAACTGAAAACAGATGAAAACACCAATGTCTTCCATGCTTTCAGGAGAGTTAATGTAGGCTGGACAGTAACAAACTTTTTGGTTGGGCTTGGTTTACTACTTTTGATGTCTCAGAGTATACAATGTTTCTAGACTGGCTTTTTCTGACTCTTTAAGAGAGAGAATTCTGTGTGGCAAATCAGGGAATCCTGGTGAACTATAAAACAGATACAGAGATTGTCCACTTGATTGAGGTTGTATTTGGAATACATAGCTATTTTTCTTAATATCACATTTGTCGTTGTTGCTGTGATGTACATTTGGGGTTAGATGGCTATAGATTTTGAGGTAAAATTAGGAATTTCCAGATTCAAGCTTTCCTCACAAAGGACAATACTCTGTTTTAGCTAACTTCTGTGCAAAGGAAAAAAACCCCATCCAAACAGGGAAAAAAACATTAAAAAAGCAAGAAAGAGAGGGCAGGAAACTCATTTTGAAACAATACTCTGTTTTAGCTAACTTCTGTGCAAAGGAAAAAAACCCCATCCAAACAGGGAAAAAAACATTAAAAAAGCAAGTAAGAGAGGGCAGGAAACTCATTTTGAATCAAGTCTGTCCCTCAAAGACTACTGCTGTCTTCAGCAGAATTACAGAAGACATAAATTTAGTGTATTATATCTGGAGCCAGCTGATACCTTACCTTATTTTGTCATAGTTCAGTGCACGCACATTTAATCAAAACAGTATATAGGTCAAAGAAGCATTTTTCCTTACTGTACTTCAATTACAGACACCTATTGTGAAAATCCTTGGGCTACTTGCTTGAAAATGCAGTTTTCAGTAGCCCTCAGACTTTATTTCCCCCTTTTCCTATGGGCAAGTCATCCAATTGCTCAAAATTGCTGGGTAAAAATTCTCTAGTTTTCAAAATTACGACAGTGAAATTACTGTGCAATCTGTCTTTGAAGCCTCATTTTCTTCTACAGCACCTTAAAACTTAAAAAATATAAAATCACATTTGCACAAATTCTACTCCGGCTTCAGCAAGAGAGGGTAAAAAGCACCCTCTCTCTCCATCAACATCCTTACATAGCTGTGGCTTTTACAGCAGAGACAGGCAAAACAATGCTTCCCAGTAGGATTTAAGTAAATGTGTGTGGGATGTTTTTGAGAACACTACAAGTTTTCACAACATCACAACAGAATGTGATCTCTTGTAAAGGTCACTATAACAAGACAAGAAAGAATATTTAGGTTGTTAAAATGAAAGACAGGTAACATCTTGTGTCACCTAGATATAATCATGTCCTTTATGAGCCATTTAGTGGAGAAAAACATTTCAAGCAATGCAAAGTAGCAGCTGCGTTTAGTGACTTAGGACATAGACACTGGTTATCCCCTATATTACATTACTAATATCAACATAATGGAACTATCTGAAAATGGCCATATAAAAGGCACTAGCCACATTCAGAATTGAAATAATTTACTCGTGTTACAGAATTTTAGTGAGTCTCTCATTAAAAACACCATGTATTTTAACTAAAAGTGGCTACACTTTTCTCCCCATGAAATTGCTGCCCAGGTACAAGAGTTTCTGAGACATCAGTGCTGTTTACAGGAGAGATGAGCACTTTCAGATACACCTCTCCACTGCACACCCCTGGAATGCACAGGAACCCAATGTCTGCCTTTAGGCATGGATAGCTGTGTAAGGGACCTCTTTTGGGGGCAGAATTTCTTGCACAGTTCCCAGCTGCCAATAGGATACTGCAGTGCATGCCCAATGCTGTTCACAGGAAAGTGCATCACTCCCGCTGTGAAGTAAGAGATTTACATTGTGGTAAGTGAAAGTATTTATGGAAAGAATAAAGAGATAAATTACATTTGTAATTGATGCATTTGGTAAACAAAAAATGAGTAGGACTTGTTTTTACATGTGTGGGTGTTTTGTTGTTTTTTTTTTTTTTTTTTTTTTTTTTTTTTTTTTTTTTTTTTTTTTTTTTTTTTTTTTTTTTTGTCTGCTTTCAGTGTCCAAATCGGTCTAGTGCTGCCCTGGGGAAGATTGCTTGGTTGCTGAAGACAAAGGAGATAACTTGCTAAGAAAGAAAACTAGCAGTGGATGATGAGCTAATCAGAAATGCACCTGCATGGCAACCATCACCTCAATAGCCTTCTGATATGTCACATAGACCTCTTTTTATTTCACTCTCTTACCTGAAGTCGAAATCATGACTCACTTTGCAGTCTGGAAGCGTTTTAATTTTTAGTAGCTGCATTTTGCCAAAAACGAAAGGGCAAGGGATAGTGGTGTATGCCTAGAAGCAATTGTATTTCATTCTAAGAATTTCCTTCAGATTTTGATAAAGGAAGAGAGAAAAAAACCCACCTGATGCAATTTCCCTCATAATTAATGAAAATTTTACTACTGTGTTTCAACAAGTAAGAACTGTTATGGCCAACACTGTCCTTGCATGGAAAGCTTCCTGTTCATTCAAGAGCTGATTTTTTCCTGTCCTTTCATTGGTGGGTTTTAGGATTTATTGTATGCAGAAGATTAGTAACAGTAACAGTAGTGTGAAATAATGTAATACAGAGTAGATTGCAATACAGAGACAAATAACTCATATGCATAATCTCCAGTAGAATTCTTTATAGTCAGAATAAAGGTTTGCATTTTTTTTCTTTTGCTGGATTTGTAAAAAACACTTGTACAGTTTTACAAACATGATGGGTTTGTCCCAGAGTGTCATACACAAGCTGCAGCTCATTGTTATGGTCATGTTTGCTGTATCCTTGGATTAGATCCTCAAGTATCCTGCTCTTGAGCTCAAGCCACTGATAGAAGCAGAGCTGGCTGCCATTCTCCTGCGAGGTAGATTTAAAAAAAAAAGACCAGAATGTAAGAGTATTCAGGTTGACAGGAATGGCAGCTGAAATATCCCTTGTAATATTAGGGTGCACCTGCTGTATGCCTTCAAATGGAAGAGCAACTTGCAACTTCATCTCTCTTTTCTTTTAAAAAGCAGGTGAAAGACCAAAAAAAAAACAATGTCAGAGGAAGCCTGAATTAAAAATTTAAAAGTGGTGTATATTGAAATTGTGATTTGAAATATAAAAATATGCATTTAATTCAATTATTTTCAAAAAAAAACCCATAGAATCATGTAATGGTAGGG
>WBNH01011339.1:855128-921721 GCA_013401255.1 Urocolius indicus | reverse complement strand
TGTCTCTCTGCAGAGCTGCTTTTGGGCAGGTCCATCACCCAGCCTGTGCTGGTGCATGGGGTTGTTCCTTCCCAGATGCAGGACTCTGCATTTGTCCTTGTTGAACCTCATGAGATTCCTCTCTGCCCAACTCTCCAGCTGGTTGAGATCCCGCTGAATGGCAGCACAGCCTTCTGGGGATCCAGCCAGCCCTCCCAGTTTGGTTTCATCAGCTAGATTTCTAGACTTCTAGATGACAGAGTTTGTATGACTGCACAGGTTTTCAAATAGTGGTTGTATTCTATTAAAAATTGAGAGGGGAGAGAGGATAACAAAACATTTCCTTTCCTTTAGGTCAATTTTTGCTTTTCTGGGTTTTTGTTTCATTTAGAACATTTGATAAAGTCTCAGTCTTTGTTCCCCAGCTCAGATTTTGAAACAAACTCCTTTGGAATAAAAGGAGTTATGGAATTATTGCCTTTCCTGAGGATATTGGGGAAGAGGAGATTTGGTGAAATAACAGAATTTTTTTCCTCTGGAGCTCATATCATGGGACTCTTGAACACACTGGTGACCACTTTTTAAAATCAGGTATTCTAACACCATGCTGTGCTTATGCATAAGGCAGTAAAATCCATTTTCCAGTAACAATATTAGACCATCACTATGACAGCTAAATTAATTGCATTTGTAACATTATCAGATTCTAAAGATGGTGACATTTCTGCACACTCTCCTCTATTCTTGTCACAAAATCATATTTGATTCAATTATTTGCTCCGAAAGGCAAAATAATTGTAAAAAGTTAACTTCAGGGGCAGAGAGGAAAAGTTATATTGAAAAGTTAAGCAAAAGCACCAGCATTTATTTATTGAAACTACTCTAACTCCCTTCTCCTCCCTTTCTTTTTCTTTTCTTTTTTTTTAATGGTCTGTGATTTGAGAGAAAAGAGGGGCTGACTCATGTCCTTCAGGGTGCTTGGCAGTATGATCACTGCAGAGTACCAGATCAAAGCTCATGCACAAGAGTGAAAAAGTGAATAATTCAGTGGTGATTCTTCTCACTTTGAACAATTTGCATCCCCCAGGATTACAGCAGTGCTGAGCAAAGTGTTTCATGAATCAGCAGCTTATTCAACTGGGGCATAAAGTCAAAAATCAAACTGAGATAATAGTGACTTTTCTACATGTATGTCATGAGGAAAATAAATTATCCAGAGTTGGGTGCTGGAGTGATTTTTCAAGGATGGTAGGGGTGCAAAGGCACCAAGGTCACAGGAGTGAAAGGGTGATCCCAATTGGAGTTTGATCTTGCAGGTGCAGGACTCAAAGAAGATGAGTTAGCTACTGTTTTTGGGATGCTGCGAATAGCAAGCCTGGCTCTCTAGCAGCATGACTAAGATGAACTTTCAGCAACATCCATGAAGGCTTTGAGCCATAACAGGATACAATGCTTATCTGTTCCTGATTAAGGAGAGTTGAGTAATTATACAGCACCAACTCATGTATGACCTCTTGGATGAGATGGGTGGCCTTTTCCTGAGCTGAGTTCATAGTAGATCTTCTGGTAATATTTAAAATGCTTCTTACTTCTATTGAAGGGAGTAATAACATTATGTGATGCCGTGAATAGTAAGAATGTCCCTTGGAGATTATAAAATCCCTTTGAGAGCTGCTTCTTGCAGCTGCCTGTGTACGATTTTCCCTGACCTCATAGCTTGCAAAAGAGGGTTACTGTTAATTAATTCACTAATAGTTTGTTAATGAAGCTGTCTCTCATGACTGGATGTTGTTTCAGTAATTAACAATGCAGCATTAATTCCCACCACTATATCCTTGGGAAAAAACTGTGACAGAAAACTGTCTCTCCCCTGTGACCTCTGTCACCCCACATGCCACGTGAGGATTAGATTTTGGTTTTTTGCATTCAAGGTAGGATACTAATGTAGTTGTTCTCACATTTGCCTCTTAGTTACAATTTTGGTTAAAATAACATCAGCTTTCTGTCAACACTGACTTTGCAGCAATGTTTGTGCTGTCATTTTTACAGTGTAATTCATGTGACAATAGTGGATGGCCAGCATGATGAAATAAGCCAGGTATTTCCCAGTTTCTGGCTTAAGAAAAGAAGGAAGAACTTTTCTTCAATTTTTATTTTGAAGATTTTTTTTGATAGTTTTACCTTCAGGTTAGTTATTTTCTGTATGGCTTTCAAAGGAGAAGGCAGAGGGGTTGAATCTTTGGCACTGTTCAAAATATCTTTATCTAGCCTGGAAACTTTTGGAAAGAGGCGTAACATCTCTTTTTGTGGTGTTTACATAATGCAGTCCAACATAGAAAACATACCCTGGCCAGCCTAAATCCAAGCTCTTTATTATTGTAGTAGAGATACTGACTCAGTCAATGGCAGAGTGCCTCTGACTGCATCCAGGAACCTATTTTCTGTGGTGGTAACATACAGTTTCTTTTTTTCATATGTATGGTAACTTTTTCTTATGAGAAAAAACCCACAAACACAACAAACCCACAAAAAAATACAAGAGTAATGATAATTTCAGAATTGAGGTAATTTAGAAATCACATCTATCCAGTATGACAATAATACTACTAAAATTTAATATTTTCAAATGAAATTCCTTAACATGTATCATTGTATTGCAGCAGGAAAAACAAAATGAATGCTTTCTAAGAATAAATATGAGCTGAGGCTTACATACATAACAATTGTGACATGGGAAATATACCTTACTGCTTAACATTTCCTATCAAATTTAGTTTGTGTTTGACTAGCAGATAACTCAGATATAATGAATTTAGTAACATATTGTTCCCTCTGTCATGTGGCAAATAATGTTCAGCAATGTCACTTGCATGATGATATACTAAATTAAATTCCTGTATTGCCATTTATACTAAGTAACCATAAAATGTTACTGGCTTACATTCTGCAATGTTCAGATACATCTTTAAAAGAGCAAGTATGTTTTTGTCCTCTGCATCAATCCCTCAGGGATTTTTTGTTCGTGTCTTAAGAAAAGTCAATTAGGGGCTTGTGCAGAAAAAAGGGCAGAGCACTGAATTTGAAGGACCTAAGTTCTCCTTCTGTAAGGCTTATATGACTTTCCCTCCCTATGCATAGACAGGGGAACAATATACTAATTTATTCTATAAAACACTTCCAGATTCATGGAATAGCTGTTGATAGGCACGTTGTGGCTAAAACCTTTTCAAACAAAGTCTCCTAAACCACTCTCAGGGCCAGGAGAAGGAATTCCAGGAGCCCAGGGGCAGAGGTGCATCCTCTCTCAAACTGCATGACTTGAATGATTGACATGAAAAAAACCCCACTGGGGCAGGATAGCCTGGGATGTGTGAATTCAGGTGGGCATAAAGCCTTATCCACTGTGTGCTAAAAAAGATTAAAGGCAAAACCATAACTCTGCTTTTCAGTGCCTTCATTAATGAGTAGAGCAATTGGATGCAATGTCTTTAATGTATCTCTCAGATGACAAAAAAACCCAAACAAACGATGCTTTTGGCACTAACTGTCACCAACACATCTGTAGCAGATTTCTGGCCACTGTACGCTCACAATCTTTTACTAATGATGAGGACAGAAGGAGCTGAGGAAGCAAAGGATAGCATGGGATGAATGTACAGTTTATTCCCTCAGTGCAGCGTAGCCCAAGGAGAAAAGGTTGCATCCTTTCCTGTGCCAATCCATTGATTTGTGCCTGTCACTCAGGGATCTGCCACAGCTGTGTATGAGGCTGTACTGAGGTTGCGGAGAACATAGTATGGGGATAGTAGTCTTGCTCAGGGGGCATTGCAAACAGGAATGCTCATGAGGGGAAGAATATAGCTGGACAGCTGATGTCTAGCAAAGTCTGCTGGACTGTCCAGTGACACTAAGCCCATACACATATTATGCTGTTGAGAGATGGAAAATTTACTTGTCTTGATGTCATTGTTTGTGATGATGTAAACCAGGACACACAAGTACACTAAGGGACAATTAATGTTTGAGCCCTTCAACTGCTAAGAATCTAGAATAAGATGGGCTCCTGCTCAGATTATTTCCAGTAATACTGTGAATCCCCCGAGAAAGACTCAAGCCATCTTTAGACACACAAGACACATAGAAAGGATGATTCTGCGCTGAAGTTACAGTTTTGTATCTCTTGGCCATTGAGGGCTTGTGAATAACTAGTTTAGACAAGATGACTCAGCTCCAGTCTTTTGTGGTTGAAGCTAGAGAAGTTGAATTTCACCTTGGGTAACCAGAATTTAGCCAGGAGGGTAAATATGATAAAGGAATGCTCTATCCCAAAGTTCCAAACTAGAGAAGCCTGATCTGAATAACTAACTGCTAATGGAGAGCTTTACATACTAATTAGTGATGTTTCTTTCCCGAACAGAGTATAAATTATTGAATGCTCAGTTTTTATGACCTTATCCAGAAAGTAACCCTTTGGTAATAGGCTGTAATAAACCTATTAAGTCTCTTCTCAGGATGATCTACAGCATGATTTCGAAGCCATTAATTTAGCTGTCATGTCTCTTGAAAGCATAATATAAATCAAGACAGGAAAAAATGGAGTAGAGATTGATTGGTAGAAGCAAGTTGGAGAAATAACAGGCTGAAGTTGAGATGCCAGGAAGGCTTTGTCCTCTTCCTGCAGGATGAGAGGGGAGGATAACTCCGGTACGAAGCTGCTGCAAGAAGGTGTAAGGGTGCAAGGCAAGGCCCTGGGTGAAAGAGAGAGAAGGCTATGTGGGGCCTATGGGAAAGGCTCATCGGAGAGCCTGAGTCTGGCTGCTGAGGTACCCCACAGCCTCACAGACCAATGCACCTGGACATGTCACCACCAGGAAAGAAGATTGTGTTGAGTTGAAATTGTGAGACTGTCAGCATCAGTGCAATCACTGCCAGGGAGTGGCTACAGTCTTCACTTCAGTTACAGTGTCCATTTCTTTCCTACCTACTATTTTAAACTTTAGAATGCTGTTCTTTTCCTGATCCAAATCAAATCCCCAAATCAATCAATCCCAAAATCAAGGGTAGGGGGGTGGAATGGGGGTGTGACGAGGGAGGGGTGGCAACAACAGCAGTGTAGGACTTACTGTAGTTTTAATAACTTTAAACTAAGAGTCAGCCACAAAGAGCTGTTTACCAAGTTCTGGAGTGTCAATTCAGCAAAAGCTTTTGCTAGGAGAAGTTTGAGCAGATGGGAATACAAGTTTGGGTGAAGTCTCTTGAGTGGAAAGTCTGAAGATGAGTAACTGCTAAAACTCAGCACACAAGAAATTATTTGCCATAACAACAGTTTGACTGTTGACTTTTGCCTTAGGCTTCCTAATGGGATTTTCTTGGTGAGAGATAAAAATTAAACAAAATAACTTACTTCTAATGAGCTACATGTAATTACAGACATAAGCAGATTACCATGAAATCACTTCTGATTGGAGAAGTACAGAATTTCTGTCTCATCCTTCTTGACAGATTAGAAAAGTAAATTGAAAATAGCTTTTAGATGCCTGAACATTCACTGACTTCACTGGAAGTATGTGTGGGAGCTCAGAAATTAGATGACAAAGACCTATGCTGTTACTGGCTTAGTTTAAATGAGTTGTTTCACTTCTTTGGAGAAGATGATTTCATAAAGACTTTTCTATTTTGGCCTTCACTACACTGTCAGAAGGAGCTTCTAAGTATGAATATGCTTATTCTTAAAATAAAGAGGCAGAACCATCTTAAGGCTGGGAATTTCTTTGTAAAGCAGTGCTATGACACATCATGGGGTTTTTGTAGCAGAGAAAGGCTTTTGTGCTGGACACTTTAGGTGATCTGGATATGCTCCACAGGCCTGATGCTTCTGGAGTGTATGGGATTTCCCATGCAGTTGGTCCTGATTACTAGGTGTGTTTAGTCCCCTTCCTGCTCTATGGCTGCATTTCTACTTGCTGTCAGGACAGATGCTCAGGAAACACCTGCTATTGTCAGAATAAGTCACCTTTGGGAGACATATGGTGACAAAAACCATGAATCATAGTGGTGGGGCTAGATGAATTGCCTTGGTGGGCTCAGGCAGTTCAGTTCCCAGGGTGTAGAGGGATGCTCTTATTTAAAGCACATGTATGGGAAACATATATGACCATTCTGGGTTTTTTTTTTGAGGGCCCTGGATAATTCACTATGAGGTTGAATTGGGGTCAGATGAAGACCCTGTACTAACTGTCTCCCAGATTTCTTAAGCAATCATTGGAATGCTCAGAACCAACCAAGTGCTGGTTTCCAGCCATAGGAAATCTATCAACAAACATGAATATTCAGAAATGTAATATATTTGTAAAAAACATATGACTTTGACAACTAATAATTTTTTGCCATGTTCTTGAAATTCCAACATGTACCCTAGGGAATGCTTTACCTGCCCAATCCTTATGCTTTGCCAATAAAGAAGATGTGAAGAATGAAAGGGCAGCCAAAATACTTGTGCATTACATTTTTTTTTCAGATGATCAAATCCCAGACTGAGGATAGATCTTTAAAATATTACTGAAGGAAGAAATGAATGCAAACATTACACTGTTGGAAACTCAGACATAAATAACTTGGCCCATGTGTGGCATTCATCTGTCATGGGAACCAGGTGGCTGTAACCTCAGCTAGAAATGGAACACTACAGAGCCATCCATGACAAAATAAACAAACAGCTCAGACATCATGTCTCTCTTGTTAGATTTCCTACATCTTTCAGCTTTCCTTTCTGTACACATACATCAAGAAAGATAGTGTTGTATATGCGTAAACTGGTCTAGATATAGCTTGTAAGATAAGCTGTAGAAATATGCTTTAGATGAGAAAAAAAAGTATTAGAGCTAATACTGGGTTTCTGCATATGTAGTATTTACCCCTCATGCTGCCACAGGTATGAAGGTATTAAAACACTTGTTTCTTGAAATAAGAACATGGAAAGAAGTGCTTATGTATATATACTAAGGAGGAATAAATAAGATTGACCCCTCTCCCTTCCCTGGTGCTGCTGTATTGCTGTCAGGACATAGCTATAGGAATTTCACAAGTAGACGTTGTTGTGTTTTACATTCTATCAAAATTAGATAGTTTTGAAATGCTAATAATGCTCAGACCGTGAAGGTGAGTAGAGTTCCAATGTTGATAAAGCAAGTAGTAATCTTCTGATCACTCTGATGCTCTTACAGTGTTTATGTACTTTCCCAGAACAAATCACTAGAAATAACGCTGTATTTGACATTGGTTCATTTTCAGAGTGGACTCTACTCTGAAAGATGCAGTTGGAGGAGTGAAGGATAAGGACTGAAATCTTAACAGTCAAATTCATGAATTAACAATACATCAGGTCCAATTATCACAGAAAAAAATCTCAACGCAGAAAAATCTTCAGTACTCATACAACAATTATAGGAATACAGTTAAAGTGATTGTTCTGCTCAGTTTCTAGATCTTCTCTGCCTCACACTTGCCCTGTTTCTCTGGGTCTTTGAGTCTTTTACACCTTACCCTTCCTTCATTGCTTAGCAACTCTACATCCAAGTTCAATGTATATAGTGCATTTTAAGTGTGTTAGAAATGGTTGTTCTTTGTTCTCTTTGTTACTCCTAAAGCCCGTTTTGTCTAGCTCCAGCTTGTCCAGCTTGTGCAACTTGCCCAGGTCATGGAAAGCTCAGATGGAGCAAGTCTCATCAGCCTCCTCCTGAGGCCTTAAAAGCTCAGTATAAAGCCCATGGCTCCTTAGTGGCAATGGCAGAACTGTGCTATGGGTTTACATGCTAAGAACTTGCCCATCTTGTGCAGTTCATTCCCCTTGTGAAATGTCCAGTTATTGAATTAGGGATGTTTGAAGGCACATCCTGCCCATCCTTTCAGTATCCACTTATGGATATGTTATTAATTTTCTCTATTAAAAAATCTTAATATTATATATAATTCCAGAGAATAAGAGATTAACATTTTTTTCAGAGAGAAATTGATTGAAACATGCCCTTCTGTTTGTTGTTCAAGTCTCCCAAATTATTTGTGTGCTCCACCTGTCAAGTGGTGGGTTAAAGTACCAACTGGGAAAAAGAAAGTGAATTCACTAGGTTTTTCTCACATTGCAAATACCATGAGAAAGGACCATTTCTTCTTAAATGTCTGTAAGAGACCAAGCACGAGAGGGTGCTCATGTGACTGGAATCACATCCAAATTACTTGGCAGGGGATCACTAATAAATCAGATTAGACAGGTGAACCCACTGTTCTTGTCATTTTTAATTAAATTAGTTTTCAACAATCCTATTTCTATCTGCTGAAGATATTCCAAGGTGTTCAGTGGTGAATTACTCCATCTCAAACAACCATTCAAGGAAGAAAGAAGACAAAATGAAGATGGAGGATAGCACAGCTCACAAAAGGCCTGAGAATATTTAGTGAATTTTTATGTGAATATAAATTTATCATGGAAGCATTTTCATAGAATCATTTATGTTGAAAAAGGCCATTAAGATCGTTGAGTCCAACCATAAAATCATACTGAATTGAGACAACTACAGCTGAGCTAGTAATTCTTTGCTCTCTTTACGGTAAATGCAGAAAGTGTTGGCTTTTTTAGGGTGCAGTATATCTCATCCATTGCAGGCACTGCAGGATCTCACATTGCAATCCCCAAAGTGAAATATAATGAACATTCCCTTCAGGAAATAGGGGATTTGGTTCAAGTAACAGGAGCTTTTCACAAAGCACAGTCCTAGCTCTGCATAGATTTCAAAATATCAAATAAAATCACCAGGAACCAGAGAAAAGCTTTGTTTTTTGTTGCTGTTGTCACTGCAGTGATTATGTTTCACAGAAAACTGTTAGCTCCATGTTTGAAACTCACACTCACATTCCTGGTCGGGGATGGGTATTGTAGTTGAGCACTGCAGCACTTTTCTTTTTCCAGTGGTTACCTTGCCTTTGAAGTTGGTTATTTTTATATTTGCAACCTTCCAAGGCTCTGCCTGCTCATCTCCTGGCAGAAGGAATAGAAGTCTGTCCTTTCAGCAGAATTCAACCTTCTATACTTCAGAGGGTATATTTGGGTGATAAAATCATTCAAGCCTGGCTGCCAAGTCATTTTCTCAAACCAAAGTAACAAGCTGACATGTTCTTTTGTGACATTGCAGTTGGATTTAAATGGGAGGAAAGGGGCTTATGGAAGCCAGCCTCCCCTGTCCTCATTTGGACCTGCCACTCACACGTGCAGGCTCCTGATCCATGAACAAGGGCTGAGCCTCTCAGTCCCTTGTGCTCAAGATGCTCCAATTAGATACACAAAGCATAAAGGTCCAGTCACAGTCAAGTTGCAAGAGCTGCACAAAAATTCATTGGCAAAGATGAGATTAGATTCAAAACTCAACCTTAGCTAACATCACCACACTTAATCCACCGCTTAAGGTACTGCTGAGTTAAAGCAGTATGATGGCTACCACAGCCAAAGCAATTTTGCTAAGCAATAAGGAGCAAATTCCTCTTCTACTTGGGGATGAAAGATGTAATGTGTTGTAAAATTACCAAGATCAAGGGTAATTATAAAACCTTGGGGAAACAAGTGAAGGGTAAGAGGGCTCAAGTTAACTTTTCATCCATCCTGCCTACCAGAAGAATGGGTGCAGTCAACAACAGAAAAAAATGTGAGTTGACTCCTGGCTTAGAGGTTGGTGATGATGAGGTTTCATTTTTTATGACAACAGGACCTTTCTCAATGAGTGTAATTTGATAGAACAGGATAGAATTCATCTGTCTCACAAGGTCACTGGTATTTTTGGGAACAGGCTGGCCAACTTGATTAAGAAGGCTTTAAACTGAAGGACATGGTGGGTATGGGGGAATGGAGTACGAAATGTGCCATCTAACAGGGAAATGGGTCAGAGCAGGAAATGCAATGATGAGTGCTCCTCAGCCCCATACCAAGATGAGAAGCAGAAAGCTGACCGCTCTGCAGCCAGTGGGTTTCCACAGGGATCAGTTCTGAGGCCAGTCTTGTTCAATATCTTCATCAACGACCTGGATGATGGGACAGAGTGCACCCTCAGCATGTTGGCTGTTGACACCAAACTGAGAGGACTGTCTGATTCCCCAGAAGACTGTGCTGCCATTCAGTGGGATCTCGACTGGCTTGAGAGTTGAGTAGAGAGGAACTCCATGAAGATCAACAAGGACAAGTGCAGAGTCCTGCATCTGGGGAGGAACAACCCGAGGTTGGTATGGTAGGGGAAAAAATCTAGCATTTCATGTGTATAAGTCATGGGTAAGTACTGCCAATTTAACATGAATAACTTTGCATCTTGACTTTACTCAAGAGTGTTATCTTGAAGAGATTTAACAAAAAAAAGAGACAGAACTGTCTGTAAACTCTATGGACACAAATCAGAAAAGCATCCTGTGATGGTGACGCTTTCTCTCCCAAATTATAGAATCATAGAATGGTAGGGTTGGAAGGGACCTTTAGAGATCGTCTAGTCCAATCCTCTGGAGAAGTAGGTTCACCTAGATCAGGTCACACAGGAACATGTCCAGGCAGATTTTGAACACTTCCAAGGAAGGACACTACACAAGCCCTCTGGGCAGCCTGTGCCTGGGCTCCCTCACCTCAACAGTAACATAGTTTTATGTTTAAATGGAACTTTTTTGGTTCCACCTTCATCACATTACCACTTGTTCTGTTGCTAGATACAATAGAAAAAAGAGGTGCCTCAACCTCCTGACACCTACCATTTAGATATTTGTAAATGTTAATAAGATCCCCGTTCAGTCTCCTCCAGACTAAACAGCCCCAGTTCCTGCAGCCTTTCCTCATAAGAAAGATGTTCCAATGCCCTGATCATCTCGGTGGCCCTTTGCCCGACTGTCTCCAGAAGTTCCCTGTCTCTCTTGAACTGGGGAGCCCAGGACTGGACACAGGACTCCAGATGAGGCCTCTCCAGGGCAGAGTAGAAGGGGAGCAGAACCTCCCTTGACCTGCTGGCCTCACTCTTCTTGATGCATCCCAGCCTTCCATTGGCCTTCTTGACCATCAGGGCACATTGCTGGCTCGTGTTCAGTTTATTATCAACCAGGACTCCCACGTGTCTTTCTGCAGAGCTGCTCTCCAGCAGGTCAATCCTGAGGTCTTTTTGTCATACATTAGTGCAAGGAAAGTTGTATGAAACTGTCCTGACCCTGAGTGAATAACCTCATTCTCTGCAAATCTCTGTGACCTTTTCCTCTTAGAACTGTTCCCAGCTGAAAGGCAATTTTTTATTTATCTCACAACAACATTAGTGAGTTAATGTTCTTTAAGCTCCAAGCTATACAGGTAAGCACAGAAATAAAATTCCCTTGCAGAGAGAACGCGTGGGAAGAGACAAGATGTAGCTAGTGGTTAAGAAGTCATGAAAGAGATACTGTATGCAACAGTAAGCATCTCCCAATGCTTGTGCATCCCAGAGAGCCCCAGAATGGAGGAATTCTAGCATACCCAGTTAGTGCTTGGTGAAATAGCTTCAAGGCTTTATAAAAAGTTTTCCTCGGTCCATGCTCAGCAGCAAATGTTCAGTGTCAAAGAGTTTGACAGGCATTCATCTGCTTATATCCCTCTATTTCCTAAACCCCTAAGGCTGTAGTTCAGCAACTCCATCAACTAGGCTAGACATTAAAAATGAGAGCAGGGAGTCTGCTTCTCCTGCAGCCTCACCTGGGACCAAGGAGGAAAAGGATGAAGCAAAACAAAAGGAAAGAAAGATGTAAGCTGTCAGTTGGGACAAAAACAAGGTTGAAGGGGGAAAGTAGAATGGGAGCCTGCCAAGGAGAGAACATGGAGGTAGAGCAGGGGAGGAGAGAAGCTAGCTTAGATCTAATATTGTGAATGTCTAGGTAAGAAACCTGTCTGAACAGGGAAAGAGACATTTTATCTTGCAGTCCTTGGTTTCACTAATACATAACTTTCAACTCCTACAAGGAACTGCCTCCCATCATAGAGCTGGTTTCCATCCCCAGAGCAGAAATCCCTGAACCTGGTTGAAGACCTGGTGAAGGACGTGAGAACTAACCTGGCATGGGCAACTTGATTTATTTTTTTTAAAGTCTTTCTTAACTTTTCATCACTTGATTTTGAAACTGAATCACGATCCTTTGATTCAACCTTATGCTTCCAATAGAACAAGCACAGGACACATAAAACAGTATGTTTTGACAGAACTGAAGTGTTGAACAAAGGTTTATTCCTTTTTTTTCTTGTTACAAAGTCTTCATATTTAAGTTTCCACAGTTAAAGAGTTAATTGATGGAAACAAATGAAGTAAGTTTAGAGCCATTAGCATGTCTTAGTGCTAATGACATGAATTATTTTGTTCTAATTAATTACCACATTTTAAACTTTTTAAGAACGCTATCAGAATGTGTTTCAATTCACAGCATCAGGCTATGAGTTTGGGTTTTAGAGTTATTGTGGTCAGACAATTCAAAAGCATGGGTGGGAATATGAATAAAGATGGTGGATAAAATCACTCAAGGACTGACATATGAACAGACACTTTATTGGTATGCAACTTATGAAAAAAATAGAATAATCTTATTTTCACCTACAGTGAAGAAAAAATTCAGGCCTGATTGTGTTGTCTTTGCTAGGTTGGTACTCTGTGGGTGATCCCAGTAAAATTTTAAGGATTTGCTGCAGATTTCAGAAGGAAACAAATTTCTGGAATGAAGTGAATGACTATAAGGAGCAAAAGGGAAAAATCATAGCATTGGTTACTTCTGATGCTCAAAGAATAACAAATTCATTAATATTATGGAGCATATCCAATGTAAAGAACTAATTTATTTGTCAAGGAGCATAAAATCTAACAATTATCAGTAAGAGGCTCAGGTGGAGATTGGGAGCTCTAATCACAGTGAATCCTACTGCTTTCTTTTAACTAACTCCTCAAATACTTGCCAACACCAGTGTCAGGATGAACTATTAGAATCAGGGAACATAATATATAATATATTTGTGTGACCAGATATTTTTTGCCACATGCTAAATTTGAGGACAAGAAGGTCTTCAGAAGAATCTGGACAGCCTGGTGCAACAAACTGAGGCCAACTGAATGCGATTTAACAAGATCAGGTGCCGGGTCCTGCGCTTGGGTCAAAACAACCCCACGCAATGATATAGGCTTGGGGCAGAGTGGCTGGAAAATTGCAGTGTGCCCAGGTAGTCAAGAAGGCCAATGGCATCCTGGCCTGTATCAGAAATAGTGGACCAAGGACAGACCAAGGAAGTGATTGTTCCCTGTACACCTTGAGTGCTGTGCCTGTCACTGAGGTGCTGGAGTGTGTCCAGAGACAGGTGATGAAGCTGGTGAAGGGTCTGGAGCCCAAGTGTTCTGTGGATCAGCAAGAGGAAATGGGCTCAAGTTTCACCAAGAGATGTTAAGATTGGATATCACAAAAATGTTCTTGAAGGGTTGTGAGGCATTATCAGGCTGCCCAGGGAAGTGGTGAGTCCACGTCCCTGGACATATTTAAAAGACATATATAGGAGGTGCTGAGGGTCATGGTTTAGTGGTGGACTTGGTAGTGCTGGGTTAATGGCTGGACTCAATGATCTTAAATGATCTAAAGTAAATTATTCTTTAATTCTGCGAAATATGAAAGCTCATATGTTCTTTTACATTAGCCAGTGACTATACTGGGGTTTTAATAGCAATATCCTGTTACTTGTACACTAAACACTTTGAAGTCATGCTAATGATCCAGTGTGCTAGCAGTCAGGTATAAAGCACTGTGCCATTCCCGGTGTCTACCTCCTTGCAACCAGCCAATTAATTACAGCAGTGAACCACAATGTGCCCCACAAAAATCATTCCGTGGCATTAAAACTAATTGGGAATGTCACCTGTTATTTCAATTAGCATATTGAATTCTGAATGCTGGCTTGACAGGATGGTGGGATAGCATCAAACATGACATTTGCAAAGATATGTTTTAAACTATGCTGCATGAACGACATGTTAGACTGAATGGAATTGCACACTATCTGGATAATTATAGTAGCACTGATTATGGCATTCAGTGAAATATCACTATATCTGGGTCGTTCTTCAGCTCAGGAAGGGTATCTCTTTAGGGAACACAGTAACAGCCATTTTGCTTGCTGATATAATCCCAACAAGTAATCTGTCAGAGTCACCAGAACAAGTTCTACTGGCCTAAGTGGTGCAGGATTAATCCATGGAAGTAAACAAGGCAACGATTTTGCCTCTTTTCTGAACTTTTTGGAAGCTATCCAAAGCACATGGCTTGCTTCATGGCACAGAATACTTCCTAGTTGAAGGGCTTTGGCTTGCATTTAGGTAGCAAAAATCCGGCTTCTGTTTATCTTTGAATGTTAAATTGTTCCTTGATGGTAAAGTATTAGAGATTTTTTTAATAAACAACCAATGGTCTGACTCATTTTCTCAGAAATGGTGGAGGTCCTTGCATTTAACCAGGGGCAAATGCAGAGTCCTGCACCTTAGGAGAAACAACCCCATGCACCAGTACAGTCTGGGGATTTTCCTGCTGGAGAGCAGCTCTGCACAGAGACACGTGAGAGTCCTGGTTGATAATAAACTGAGCATGAGCCAGCAATGTGCCCTTATGGCCAAGAAGGCCAATGGCATCCTGGGATGCATTAAGAAGAGTGAGGCCAGCAGGTCAAGGGAGGTTCTGCTCCCCTTCTACTCTGCCCTGGTGAGGGCTCATCTGGAGTCCTGTGTCCAGTTCTGGGCTCCCCAGTTCAAGAGAGACAGGGAACTCCTGGAGAGAGTCTAGCACAGGGCTGTAAAGATGATCAGGGGACTGGAGCATCTTTCGTATGAGGAAAGGCTGTGGGAAATGGGGCTGTTCAGCCTGGAGGAGACTGAGAGGAGACCTCATTAATGCTTATAAATATTCAAAAGATGTATGTCAGGCAGATGGGGCAACACTTTTTTTCTGAAGTGACAGGACAAGGGGTAATGGAAAAAAGCTGGAACACTAAAAGTTGTGCTTAAATTAAAGGAAACAGTATTTTACTGTTCCCTGGCCCAGGCTGCCCAGCGAGAGTGTGGCTTCTGCTTCTCTAGATGTCTTCAAAACCTGTCTGTACATATTCCTGTGTGACCTGATCTAGGTGGACCTGCTTGATCAGATGGATTGGACTAGTTGATCTCTAAAGGTCCCTTCCAGCCCCTACCATTCTGTGATTCTACGTTTCTATGACCATGATATTTTTAAAAAATATATATTTAAAAAACTAAGCATAAAAAAGGTTAGCAATTTAAACTTAGAAAAACTAGTCAAACATATTTTTTTCACCACTAAAGGGACTTAGCAGTTAGATATAAAAGTAATCATGATTTTATATCTTTCCTTATAGTATTACAGTGTACACAACAGCCTTTTAGCTGAAAAAGTATTATTGCATATGTTACGTACTAACATTTCCCTAAAGAGTTATTTTCTTTCCTTGCAGCTTTCTTTCACCTGCCTTCCACCTTTTTTTCCTAATAGAAGAGGAAATTCAAAGTCATTCTTTGACTCTTTTGTTGTTTTTTTTTTCAGAAAATGGTTTGTTTTTCTCTTTGGTAATGCATATGCAGTGAGCAGCCTCCTCCTGCTAGTTGTAGATGGCTGAGAGCTTTTGCCTCTAAAGGGTAGTGAGTATAATATGGGCTCAGCAGGTATTTTTGTACCAAGAAAGTAGGTATGTTTTCAGAAAGGCTGGGAATTTGGTGTCGAACTCCCTTGAAATTCTGGCTTTAATGTTTCTATAAAAGCATTTATGGTCTTGATGGAAGCTGAGCTTTTATTTTTTTTTTTTTTGGGTGCTGTTGCCAATTGTTAGAATTGAACTTGAAAATTTCTTTTCCAAATTACCTTTTTAAAGCTTGCTCAAACTAACAGGAATTTTGCCTCTCTTTTTGATTTATTTAAAATGAACTTAATGAGTCCAACTCTGATGTACAAAGACAGTCATTAATTAGCTAATATTTTAACATAAAACAAGCAGTGGAGTGAAGAGGATAGAAATGCATTTAACTACTAACGGTCACTGGGCTTAGGATACAGTACACCATGGGAGAGTTCCACTCTGCCTCCTGGTTAAATGCCTATGCTGGGCTTACAGGAAACGGAAACAGATTTCCCTCAAAACACTGTTCCTCCAAGGAGAAGACGGTCTGATGGAAATCTGCTGTTTTGGTAGCCTGTTTGTTTGACATTTTGTAGTCTGGGCTACCATTCCTGATTACTGACTAAAATGTTATATCACCTGCTTCTTCACATTTCCACAAAAGGAGGAAATTCCAAGCTGAACGAAATATTGTCATTTTAATACTATGGGCTCAAGTCTCTTGAGTATAGATCAGGTTGTTTCTCAGGATGAGTATGCCAAATCTCCTTATGTTGCTGTTCTGGTAAGAGACTTTTGTGGTTTAACCTCATCAGCAACTAAGTCCCACGTAGCCACTTTTCACTCTCTTCACCATAGGCTGGGAGAGGGAATAGGAAGGGTAAAAAATGAGAACACTCACGAGTTATGATAAAGGCAGTTTAATAGGAAAAGCAAAAGCCACTCACACAAGCAAAGCAAACCAAGAAATTCATTCCTCACCTCCCATGGGTAGGCAGGTGTTCAGCCATCTCCAGGACTGCAGGAATCTAGCATGTCTAATGATGACTTGGGAACACAAATCCCATCACTCCAAATGGTCTCCCTTTTCTTATTCCCCCAGCTTTATATACTGACAGAACATTCCATAGTGGGATATCTCAAGGGTCAGTTGGGGTAAGCTGTCCTGGCTGTGTCCCCTCCTAACTCCTTGTGCTCACCGTAGCTCACTCACTCTTGGGGTATGGAGCAGAAAAAGCCTTGACTCTGTGTGTGCACTGCTCAGCATTAACAAAAATATCCCTGAGTTATCAGCACTGTTTCCAGCACAAATTCAAACCATAGCCCCCTAGTAGCTACTGTGAAGAAAATTAACTCTATCCCAACCAAAACCAGTAGAGAGACATGAACTGCTTGTGGTGGCCTGACGCTGGCTGTCTGTCAGCTGCCCACCAAACCACTCTATCACTCCCTTTCCTCAACAAGACAACAGCAGTAACATCAGGCTTGGAGCCAGGTATTAATCTGTTTCACCTTAGAATCATAGAATAGAATCAATAGAAACGTTTCAGTTGGAAGAGACCTTTATGGTCATTGAGTTCAGCATTTGTACCAGCCCTATCAACCACTAGACCATTCCCCTAAGTGCAACATCTACCTGTCTCTTAAACACCTCCAGGGATGGTGACTCCACCAACTCCCTGGGCAGCTCATTCCAATGCCTGACAACCCTTTCAGGAAAGAAATTTCTCCTCATACCCATCCTGAACCTCCCCTAGTACAACTTGAGGCTATTTCCTCTTGCTCTGTTGTTTGTTACTAGGGAGATCAGACCGACCCCTGTCTTGCTACAACTTCCTTTCAGGTAGATGTAGAGAGCAAGAAGGTCTCCCCTGAGCCTTCTTTTCTCCAGGCTGAACAGCCCCAGATCCTTCAGCTGTTCCTCATATGAGATGTGCTCCAAATCCTTTCCTTGCTTGGTAGCCCACCTCTGCATTCTCTCCAGCACCTCAATGAGCTGATTGGTCTCTTAAGCTCCTGCTTTATGAAGGTTTTGAAAACATCTTTTTATTGAGATACAATTGGTTTATTTAACCTTTATTATTTATATGATAGAATTAAGCTCAGATATAGTTAAACCAATTTTTTGAGCCCTGCAGAAGTAAACACAAATTCAGTCTTTGGGAAAGAGCAGTCCTTTTCCAGAAAATTCATTTCGGTATTGTTCAAATTACATTATCTCTTTTAGACCAACCTTTTAACATGTACTCATTCCTGTGATTGGTTCAACAACTCCAAAGCCTGAGCAAAGCAGTTTACTTGAGCTCTAATGACAGTTTTTTTTCCATCAGTAAGCTTTGCAGAGTAAGCGTCTGAAAAAAGCAAGAAATTGTGGTTTAAAGAGAATAACTTGAATATATTTTTGGCATTTAAAAGTTGCCTCAGTGAAATCTATCCACTTACTCCAGAGTTCTGAGTTACAGTTGCTGAGATGTATTGTGTCATCACCTAAAGATGACTGGCCCACTGATTGTGTGTGAAAATGCAACTAGGACTGGGTAATTTGCATTAAATTGCTGTCTTTTTGGATACAGTTTTTCTGAAGCTCAGGTACACTAGTTTGGAACACTATTTTGAAGACAAGGCTCCCAGAGAGAGGCTACATTGTTAACTGGCTGAATCACAAAGTGCCCCAGCATACTTTTCTGTTGCTTCAAGCAGATACATAAAATAGCATTTTCAAAGTACTTGGACTTGAATCAAAAAATCAAACAGAAAATGAGAAAAAGAAATACCACATTTTTAATATATACAAGATATGAAACTGCCTAATTTTATGGAACTGCCTAACCATAGAATCATAGAATCAGCAGTCCATGAATCATAGAATCATATAATAAATCATGATAAATTGCATTCCTATGATTGCCTTAATAGAAAAGATGTCTCAAGGAAAGAGGTTAATTTCAGTGCTCAGATGCATCACTGGAGGATCCTGAATCTCCCTAGAAACCTCCCAAATAAGAACCAATTTGTCTATAATGAAAGGAAATTAAATACCTGGTCTTCCCATCCTATGTAGCCTGAACAGCAGCAATAGGAATTAAGAAAAACAAAAGGGACAGCACAACTGGTGGACAGCTTCAGCACGCCATAGAGGTATTTCTTGCTCAGACAACCCAAATCAGAACATAAAGTATCTGACAGCAATCATTCTGGATGTACTGTAACTAAACAGTAGCTCTGGCTGTGGTGACTGCTGGTGATGTGTTGAATGCTGATTAGTGATGTGCTAAAGTATTATGCTGCTTGCATGCCTCTCATGGGTTAGGCCAGGAGGACCATAACACATATAAGTCAGTGAGCAGTGATGATTCAGTGTCATCTCGTTGGTAATAGGTTGTGAGATGGAGTATGATGTGAACTCATGATAAAAAATGGGGTAGAGTCAAGAAATTCCCTGGATGGATCAGGAAAGAGAACAATCTTAAATCACATAAGCCTACAGCAGAACTCAGATAAAAAACAATATTAAAAAATACTCAAATATAATTATTTAAATTAAGGTTTTATGCATAATGTTTTAGCATCTTGTAAGCAATTCCTTCACACTGCACTAAGAAGATTCACAACTCTGTTTCCTCTTAAAGCCTGAAAAACAAAATTTATTTCATGATCAGTGTCTCCTTAAATATTTTCCAAGAGATGATTTCAATGCTGTGCAACACATGATATAAATGTTGCTATTTAAAAAAAAAATAACTTCTTCAATCAATATTTAGGCTGAAGTTCCGTTTACCTCCCAAAGTATAATTGTCTGCAGACTTCTTTCTTTCTCATTAAATATGGTTCATATGCAGACTGTAAACTGCTGTAAATTTGCATAAAATCCAAATGTACCTGTTGCAAATATTATCAAATGTTGAGGCTGCCCCAATTACTGTGACACCTAAATTGATATGTTATCTTCAGGATTTAGTTTTAAACATGTAACCTCTTTAATACATATGTCACAGACTGTTTGGATCTATCAGACTTACAGGACTACATGTATTGTAAATGAAACTCAATTGGAAAAAACCCTCAATTGGAAAGAAAACAAATAATCTCACTAAACAAAAGCTTGTTCCCTTTTTTACAGTCTAGTTTAACAAGCAAATTTATTAATATATCTCTTAATCGAGGTCCTAACTCACAAGGTCTCTAACTTGTAGCTTGCAACTCAACTTGCGACTGATGTGCCTTTGAACAAAATAGTTACTGACTGATGATATGAGTGCTCATTCTTCCTCCTCCCTTATAGTCCCTTGTAGGGAATAGACACTGGGAAACACAAAAGCCTCAACAATCCAGATGTTGTTGTATCTGCTTGGAAAGCTTTTTGGATAAGCCGATGTCAATATACTTTCCACCTTTGAAGTCTGGTCTGTACCATTTCCATGAATTGGGGGGTTTTGAAGAAACAGCCAAGCAATCAATATGCAGGGATGATGGCTGCAGGAGGCAATGAGGTGCAGATGATAATGGCAGAATTTAGACCTTCCTGGACATCATGTCCTGCCTATGTGTTGCTATTGCTTTGAGCTAATGGTGCTGCTCCCATGGCCACAGCATGAGCCATGTGTTGGTCAGAAACCTGATCAGGAGTTGCATGAGTAGTCATACATGTATTTACAGGCTGATTCTGTCTGAATAGCTTCCTTTTGTAGAGGAAGCTATTTAATACTGTTTAATAGCTGTTTAATACTCACATCTTCAAGATAACATATGTTTTTGGACAGGAGTCTGGTTTAAGCAATACCTGCCCTTCATTAAGCTCCTCAGTTAAACTCCAACAGCTGTAACTGCCTTGACTTCATTAGACATCATATTGCTCAAAGATCTAGATAATCTATTGGCCTTTAGTCACAGAGAGATTGGTCTCCAATGCAAGAGTTTTTTGAACCAAGCTTTCATCACAAATATAACCCAAATTTAAAGTAGCTAACTAAAGGTACTTAAATCTTCAGTGCTTCATAAGAAAATGACCTGAAAGTGGAAGAAAGTACATTTGTGCATAGTCAGTAGACTCCTGCATTTGGACCTTGAAAAAGTTGGCAGCATTTAATAACACTTAGACTATTTAAACGTTAGACTATTTAGACTGAAACCCTTATTTTTCATTATTTTTCTCTAGTTCCAGACTGGCAGGTGTTGTACCTGCTCTGGGAGACTGTTATATCAATGCAACAGATCATTGATATATAAAAGCCTGACTCTCAATACCAGAAAATATGTAAACAAATGGAGGTCAGAAAATTGGAACAAGAAGTTTGGGACATTTTGGAGATGTTCAGTTAAACTTTAAATGCTAACCTTACTTCTCCCCTCTTCTGCTTTGGCTGCAGGGCTGTGTCCTCCTTTTAGGTAACCATAGGGGGAATAGATAAAAGCATTACTCTCTTAACGGCTGTGTAATGTTTCAGTAAGAACATCGCCAAGAGACTCTAGAAGTCATTATGGTTCAGTTGTGTTCTGACTCCTGTCTTCTCTATGTGTGAGGCAACTTCATCAGTCTTGAATTCCTGTCATGTATCAAATAAATCTGTCAAGAGTTAAAAAAGTAAACATTTTGGGATTTGCCATTCAGCAAGAATTCTGAAGTGAGGAATAAGCACATGAAGGATTGTGACAGGGTCTCAAAAATTCAGTTTAGATACTGTTGTCTTTCCTTTTTTAAAACTGAAAAGACAAAATCTTTTTTCAAGAGCAATGTCGGGATAGTCATTCTGAAAGAATGCAGCAGGGTAGAACACTAGAAGTCCCTTCCAAGCCTGTGTATCTCTCTTTTCTACTACATAGTTCCACCTTCAAGTACACCTAACTGCATATTATCTCCCTTAGAGGCTTAGCCTTCCCAGTTTCATCAAACTGTTTCTCCTAATGGTAAAAAAAAACGCAACAGATTCTCATAGAATCAAATACCAAAAAGTAAAGATTACACTGGTAATATATTTAGTACGTAGTGTCAATAATTTAAAGCTGTGATTGAAAGTGACTTTATGACAACATTTCTATAGGGGTTAGCTACAGTATTTCAAACAGCTTCAAACCCATGTTCAGTTCCTCTTTCAGACATTACCTCCTGTGGTCTCTTCTCCTCCATGTTCTTGGTTTTGTCTCTTTTGTGGCAGATGCTTCACCTAGCTAACATGCTTGGTTCTCTACAAGTCATCAACAGAAGAGACTTTTTGCTGCTTTGCTTGTACTCCCTTCAAGCATGAGCAGTTATTCTTCATTTCCATCGCCTGAATTTGTCCTTGGCTGAGCTTAATTGCCCTGCTGGCAAAAAATTATAATTCAATTATGAAACGTCCGTAATGATTTAATTCTCAAAAAATTATTTCAGAGCAATGCTGCTGATTTTTGGTCAGAGGAAAGAATAATGTTGTGGCTGTAGTGACTGCATGAGGAAGGCTGCCTTAAGGAAGACAACTGACACTAATGACTGTGCTTTGGGCTTACACTCTTTATTATGCTTTGACTCAGTTTCCTATTCTGAGGTGTAGAGACAGCCTGTGCCTTGTTCAAATGGGCACTACTTTTGTCCATATACACATGTTCAATGTTAAGGACATTAATTGATAAACCTCATCCAGTGGTAATTATATAAGGGAATAAAATGTGTTTGCATTATTCATGAGGATTAAGATACAGAGCTTAATCTATTTCATTCGTCAAAGGAGTAGAGGAATTTAGCAATAAAACCAGACAATTCCGATCCTCCTCATTCCTACTGCACGACACTCACTTCCAATCACTAAAACACTTAAAATATCCCAGTGTAATGATGATCCCACCCATTTCCCTACACTTCAAATAATGTGACAAGATAGATCGATTTTGACACTGTCACTTAGGCTTCTTAAAAGATTGATGTAAGGGAAATAAGCTACTATTCCTTTCCAGACAGGATCATAGAATCAAAGAAGGGTTGAGATTGGAAAGGATGTGTGGAGGTCATCTGGTCCAATGCTCAAGCAGGGCCACCTACAGCCCATCTACCTTGCCTAGAACTGTTTTTTTTTTTTTTTTTTAAGTATGTTGCAGTGGCTTTGTCTAGGCCAGTTTTTGGTACCAGGGATCTACAGGGATGGCTTCTTTAAACAAAGAGCTACCAGAAGCTTCCCCTGTAGCTGACAGGACCAATGCCAGTCAATTTGAAGATAGACTCCACAGCTGACCAAGGCCTGGCCAATTAGTGACTGAGGTAACATGTGTGTGAACAACATCTTTGAGAAGGAGAAAATGTTGCTGTACTGTTGCTGAACTGCAGCAGCAACGGGGAGTGACAATGTGAAAACATCTCTGCAGACATCAAGGTCAGTGGAGAAGGAGGGGGAGGAGGGTGCTTAGGCCCTGGAAGAAAGACTCCCCTGTGACCTGTGGTGAGGACCATGGTGAGACAGCTGTGTCCCTGCAGTCCATGGAGGCCACCAGGGAGCAGAGATCCACTCACAGCCCGTGGAGAACCTCACGCTGGAGAGGGTAGATGTCTGATGGAGGCTGTCACTCCATGGCAAGCCCACACTAGAGCAAGTTCCTGGCAGGACCTGAAAGTATGTGGGGAGAGAGGAAGAATTTCTTCCTGATGGAATCCCATCAACTCCCAACAGTGTAAGGTGTGGGAAAAAGCCATCCATACATAAATTTAACATGAAAGGGTCACTGAAATGTGTGTATCTAAGTTCATATGCAGTTAAGGTGAAGAAGGAGAATAGTGTGATGAGATGAGGAGAAGAGCATGCTTTCTGTATTTCAAATTAATTTATGGGGTTGAGTGACTGTGATAATTTAATTTTGGTGTAAATTGAGTGCTTGGTAAGGTCTGTATATACAGGTGGGTTTTTGGAAGGAGCTTTCCATGAAGAATATCAGTAATAATTTGCTTCAGTGCATTGTGAAATTTAATCACAAGAGACAGAACATATGTCCTGGCCAGCTAAGACGAATACATGGCAAAATGAGCAAAGGAACATATTTTGATGCTGTGAACACTAAGCTCCATTCAATTCTGTGTCCTAATTAATGCTTCTGAATGCCTGAAAGGTGAGGCTGTTGGTGTGGCCTTTTGTAAAGCAAACCCATATGACATAGAGCCCTTACTGACTTGTGCAGTTGGCAGCTGTCACCTGTCCTGAATCCTGATGGTGCTGGTTGCTCCTTTTCTTTTGTCCCTAGTAAGAAAAGAGATATGAAATGGAAAATCCAGGGTGAGTAGTTTTCCCTATCCATATTTGGTCACAGGGGTATCTGTTCTGCAGAGGGCCGTGATATGCAGCTGAGAAACTCTGAGGTTGGAAATGAACATGTTCAGCACAGTCTTGCAGTGAGTGAAGGAAAATCCCATAACAAACATTTACCTTGGCACTGAGTATAAAAAATAGTGCAGCCTATGATGAGAACAGGGAGTTTAGAAACCAGCTGTTTCTGACAGTTTGATATTTCTGGTTGGTTTTTTTTTTTTTTTGTGGGGAATGCTAATGGCAATATTTGGGGCTGACAGAAGCTGAGGTGCAAGGTTATCTGAGAATCTCAGCTGTGTTACAGGAGAGAGGGCACAATTTTATCATGTGCTTTGAAAACTCATCCTGTGCAAGGCGATAACTTCCCTTATGGATACAGTCAAGTGTGGTAAGTGAAAAATACATGAAATGACACTTGTTTTGAAGAATCTAGGCTACATGTCCTTGGGAAAAAGAATAATAGGATGAAATTTGAATATAGCTTCCAGCGGTAGACTTCTAGGCTGCCAGCTCCTGGAGCTGAATCAGATCCAGAGACCCTATATTTTGGCACTTGAAGCATAGGCATTCCTTAATAATCTGTTACACAAAACACTTTGAAGGTCCATGGGATTTGTTATATTGCCTTTTTTTTTTCTTGTGATATTTGAGGGCTATTGATGGGGGTTTTTCTGAGAAAATCAAAGGGAAAATTCTCAAGGGTTTTTTTTTTTTTGTGAATACACACAGACTAATACACACTGCTTAATTGATAGAAAAGTGCTTTTTTTTTGTTTCAGAGATGTAAATCCTGAATGTTAAAAGACGGAAGAAACAGGCAGGAATTCCAATTGTCTTCTTCTAAATCTCATGATTTTTAAAACTCTGGATTTGGGAGATCTCACCTTTGATTTTTTACATGAGAGTTGTCCAGACATTTCATGCTGTGGAGTGCTAGTATCTGAAACCTAGATTAGAAACAAAAAGCTGTATTTTAACATAAGCTGAAGAAGTCATATGTATGCATGTATGTATGTCATATGAAGCATGTATGATTATAAAGGCAGTTTTATCATAAAATCAGCACTTGTCATCTGCTAGCTGAGCAGCTGCGCTAACCTTTGTTACAAAGGCAGCATCTACCCTTCCCTTTCAGATACATAAGTTTTTATTCACTGCTAAAAATTGTTATCATAACATGATACGCTCTGTCTTGGTTTGTAGGACGTCTGCTGGCAGATTTACATGGCAGGAGCCTGTTATTGTGCTTTATCCCCATCGAGCAACTGAGCCTCATGCAGCCAATCATTCAATTTCTTCACCGTGGGATGGAAGAGAGAATCACAAGGGTAGAAATAAGAAAAAATGTGGGTTGAGATAAAGGCAGGATGATAGAGAAAGCAAAGCTGCAAGCACAAGTAAAGAAAGCCAAGGAATTCTTTCTCCATCTCCCATGGGCAGGCAGTTTTTCAGCCATCTACAGGGCTGCAGGGCTCCTGCACTTGTAATGATGACTTGGGAAGAAAAACGTCATCATTCCAAACACCTCCCCCCTGCCCCTAGGCCCTTTCCTCCTTCTTCCCCCAGCTTTACATGCTGATATGATGTCCCACGTGTGGGATATCCCTAGGGTCAGCTGGGGTCAGCTCCCTCCAAATTCCTTTGGATGAGGAACAGAAAAGGCCTTGATTCTGTGTAAGCACTGCTGAACCATAGCTAAAATATCCTTGTGTTATCAACAGTTTCCAGCAAAACCAAAACACAGCCCCACACTAGCTACTGTGCAGAAAATACCTATCCCAGCCCAAACAAGCTCATGTGTGAAGACTCACAAACTAAACAGATATAAGCCTCCTGAGGACAAAATGAGTCAAATTACATGGTCTTATCTACTTACGCAGGAGAAGAAATACTGTGTCAAAGATGCTGCTCCCTGCAGCTTTTCTCTTTTCTGAGCTGGATGATTGTCATCTAGGATTCCTGTACTGAATTGATTTCCACTACTGTCCTTTTGTCTTTCTAGACAAAACTATCTGCTTCCCTGGGTACTGAAAAAGATAAAATACGCTTATGAGTGTGGTCCATCTCAACCTAGCCATTACAGTTTCACATCAAAGTGAGTAGTCAGAATTTAGCCATGCCAGAGATCTAATCTCAATCTGTCATTTAAATGAAACTTGAGATCAGTGAGGCCATTTTAGCTGAAACCAAAAAGCAGAAAATTCATCAAGACCTCTGTGATGTGAGGTTGATAAATTTTAACAGCACTTCAGTGAGTTGAAGCATCTTTTTGAGAGGTCTTAACATCTCACAATAATTGCATCCTCATACAATAGAAATTACAGTATCTGGCTTGCAAGAGAGTGATAACAACTATTTTTCATCTCATACTATAGAATAAAATGACCCTTTACAAAGTACATTCTGTCAGTCATAGACAGTTTAGACTAACATCCTATTTCACTGTCAGTTGTTGAATTTTCATTGTTTTGGTAGTGGGCTAGTTTTATTATGGAGAAAAAAAAGTTGATTTTAAAGATAAGAGATGTTGAACCATGATACTTAAAACATATATATATATATATATATATGTATATATATAGTACCACAGACATGTTTTGAAATTTTCTTTTTATGTGACTTGTTATCATGGTGGAATAGCTGGATCAGAACAAAAGAAAATGATCTAATTCCTACATTCACACTCTTTCTGTGAAGGCAGGTTTTAGGAAGGAGCTGTATATATCTCACGTTGGCAGCCTGCAGAAGGAGATGCTTTGGTACAGTCCAGCAGCTCCAGAAGTCTTCTGCTGGGTGAAAAAGTTCCTGGACTGAAGCTGCCAATTCTTAGGTGCCTCCTGCCACCCCTGAGCTTACTATAATGATCTGGTTAATTTCTGAATTCACTATGGCTGCAGAGCTCAGCTGCAGTCTGGACTTGATACCCTCGTGGCTGCCGACGGAGCAGTGAGTCTCCTCCATCTGGCAGAGAAATGGCTCATGAATATTTCAGTAGCAGGTAAATATGCCCAGTGGTGAGCTCAGTGTTTAGCAGGAAGGCCAGGGTCACTTACCAGCTGTCTTCTGCCTACAGAAAAGACATGCTCGATTAATTTTACAAGTTTAAAATTATGGCCTCTGTAATCTTGACAGGTGTCATGAGTGGATATGACTTTCATGTTTTACAAATCTTCCACAGTTTGAATATCCTAATGACTTTCTATTTTCTTCTTTAATCAAAGCCTTTTTTTGCGCAATGAACAAAGGGCTAACAGACATAAGCTGGAACACCTGAAGTTCCACTTGAACATTAAGAGGAACTTCTTTCTTGTGAAGATGATAATTCTCTGGCACAGGCTGCCCAGAGAGGCTGTGGAGTCTCCTCTGGGGATTTCCAAACCCACCTGGATGCATTCCTTTGTGACCTGATGGAAGTGAACCTGCTTTAGCATGGGGTTGGACTGGATGATCTCTAGAGGTTCCTTCCAACCCCAGGCATTCTGAGATTCTGTAATAGTCTCAGTCCTGTTTTGCTTGTCTGATGCACTAGTCCTGAAGGCACTGCCTGTATACTCTTCAGGCGTGATGTTAAACACTTACAGGCCTCAGCCTCTCCCCTGTTTAGGCAAACCCCATGTGTTTGTGTTGAACTTCTGAGTTTTATGTACACACTAGGGAAGAAGACAGCTGAATCTAGACTACATTGTCTTGTTTTGGGGTCTCTGGTGCATGACAGAGATCAACAAATTGGAAAGAACACAGTGGAGCACAGTGGAAGACTGCTAGCATAGAGATGGGTGTGACTTAGGAGAACTGGGCATATTTAACCTGGAAAAAGGAAGTTTAGGGCTGGTTTAGTTGCAATTGTTCCCTTTAATGGAGAATTGGGGAGAAGATGCATCCAGCATTTACTCCTGCAAAATGAAAGCACATGAGACAATGGTGAGAGTTGCAACAAGGGAAACTCTGAGTCCATACAAGAAGAAAAAATGCTAACCATGAGGATTGTACAGCACTAGCATGGGTGCTCAGAGAGGCTAAGGGAGCTTCATCCTTGGAAATATTGCAAACTCAACTTGACAAGGCCTTTGCAACTTTGAGTCTAATCCTTCTCTGAGCAGGGGATGAGTCCAGATGAGCTCCAAAGGTGCTGTCCAACCTAAATATTTCCAGCATTCTGTAACAAATGCCATCTCTTGCAGGAATTACTGGAAATGTCACAACCACTGGAATTACTGAAAGCAATGGCAGTAATACTGTGTATTGAAAGTGTTTTGGCAGGGCTGAAAAGAACATTGCACCTCAGTCATGAGTGGAAAACACTCAGTTGTAAAGGAGAACCAGAAGATGTTGCACCACTAGTGAGACCGGAGAACTATTGAAATAGATTATTTGCTTGACAGATGCATAACCAGAAGCATAGAGGAACACACTTTGCATACAGAAATAAATAGGTAGAGTATTACATATATTATGAGGCCCTGAAAAACTTGATACCTCTGTGTACCACCAAAATAACACGAGGAATTGTCCAGGTGGACCTATTAGATCTCCACTACACAAAAGAATAAAACTACAAGTTTTTAATCACAGGTTATAGGCTGCTGGTTCTTCCCTTGCTAATGGGAATATCCTGGAGAAATAATCTCCCTTAACTGTAGCCAAGTCCTCAGTGATCACTGTTAATTTGTCAGTGCATTGTCAGTAATTCAATTTTCTGTCGGGCAAGAACTCAGAGTAGCCAGGAATCATCTGCTGGTGTGGCTGCACATGAACGTCTACCATCTATGCTGAGCAATAAAGACTATTACACTACAAATAAGGAGCTTTCTAACAGCAACCATTGTACTCTTAAATTATACGTGTACTTCTGACTAATTGCATAGAGATTCAAGTTTTCAAATAATGGAAAACAGGTAATTTAGTTTCGTGCTGCAGACAATCTGGTGCTTTTAATCTGTGTTGCTTGATACAGTAACAACACAAAGATTTTTTTAGACTAATAGAAATGCAGACAGAAAAGAAGATGATCTTGAAAAATCTCTTTAATTGAGACTCTGACTTCTTGATTTAACTGAATTCTTGGAACTTCCCACTGACGTTGGCATGTTACCCACAAAAGTGCTTCTTGGGGCAGAGCATGTTAACTGCATAGGAAAATCAATCTTGGAATTGTTATTTGGAACAGCTTTTGGCTACCAAAAAGTATAAAGCAAAGGTAATATAATAATAAAGTCACAGTCACTAAACTGATAAAGTTTTGGCCAATGAAATATAAGTTAATTATTTGGTTGCTATATGAGAATTTAGTAATCCAGAATCCTTAAATTCATTGTTCAACAAATAACATTTTGGAAAAAGCTAGAGAAACATAAATATAGCTTATAGAAAATAAATTATAAAAGGCATTTCAAAAGGGATTTCCTTTGGAAGTTGTCTTAGGGTGAAGTGGATCAGTGTCATTGTGGCTTAGGAAGATATGTAAAGCTGTTATCATGGATGCACACTAGAGCTTGTTTTGTTTTGTCACTCTTTGGTTCTGCATGGGAGACAATAGCTTTGCTTTGGGAAATATGAAGGATGTTAACTGTGTCTTTCCTCCTGTATAGTAGACCTGGGGTCCTGTAGTAATTTATAGGAAGTGTTGGCAAAGTAACAATTACTGAACAAATATTTTTTTTTCTATTAAAACCATATGCAGGAAGCAATAGATATATAAGTGCCTGAAATGAAAAAAAACACAGGTTTCTCAGGAGCTCTTCAATGCTATTGTCTGTCAGAGACAATGGGTTCCTTGACCATTGTTCAGTCTCATAAAGAGAGAGGAGAGACTCTTAAAATTGAGCAGATACAACAAGAGAAGTACTTACTTTTGATTAGTTAGGCTTTATAAAATAGGAGCTGTGGGATGTTTAGCTCTTACATGGTAATCCCATGAGAGCAGTGAATCAGAGCCCTGTGGTGACACCCACCTTGTAAAGCTGTGAGCAGTGCCCAATGCCTGGTCTGAGGTTGCTTCGAATTCTACATCAACAGATGTTATATGAGATCTCTCTTAAAACGTTTAAGGACTGGATCTCAAGAAATGATATTAGAGTCAGATAAAAGCAAGAAGTCAAGTCCAGTACTTTCAGGGGGAAAAAGGTTGGAATTCACTGAGAACTTCCATTAGTCACTTATGGCTTTATGAAAATGCAAACTGGGAAAAATTAGGGCTAAGAAAATGACTTTATATGAGGCAGCTGAATAGTAGGTATGTTGACATACACTAGTTATCTTGTTGCTTAGAAAATTTACTTATTGATTAGAATATTGGAGATCTTATTAACATTTACAAATATCTAAATCGTGAGTGTCAGGAGATTGGGGCATCCCTTTTTTTCTATGGTAGCTAGCAACAGGACAAGGGGCAATGGGATGAATCTGGAACACAAAAAGTTCCACTTAAATATAAGAAAAAACTATTTCACTCTTCAGGTGATGGAGCCCTGGCACAGGCTGCCCAGAGGGGTTGTGGAGTCTCCTTCCTTGGAGGTCTTCAAGACCTGCCTGGACATTTTCCTATGCAACCTGATCTACATGAACCTGCTTCTGCAGGGCGGTTGGACTAGGTGATCTCTAGAGGTCCCTTCCAACCCTACCATTCTATGATTCTAGAATATAAATGTGATTATTTCTGTTAATATGTTTTAATTCTTTACTAAACTTGGTTTTGGTTAGTAGAGTACTAGTTATAATAAAGCTGAGGAAAACCAGTAAAAAATGATAAAATAAATAATAAGATTATTAATCTTGCCAATAATAATTAAGGCCTAATAATTAGATTGAAACACTTAGAAAATGAAAACACAGTAGAAAAGTATGTAAAAGCCATGCTTGAGTAAGTTTTCTCAAATCATTCTTCAAATTGGAGAACTGCAGTATCCAAACCAAAATACTTTAGATACCACAGATCTGCTGGATCTTGATCAATACTTGTGTATATTCTTTTTTTCAAAGATGTTGCTATAATGGTGAGAAATAAGTTTATGAAAAATAATCAGTATTATCAAATCCAATTGTTACTACCAGATTTGCTCTAACAATGGAATGACTTAAACTCAGTTGATGTATGGCATGAACAAAAGAAAGGATAGGACAAAGAAGGATTTAGGAAAACATCATGCTTATTTTCACAGAATCACAAAATAGTGGGGATTGGAAGGGACCTCTAAAGATCATCCAATCCAACCCCTTGCTAAAGCAGGTTCCTCTCCATCAGGTCACACAGGAATGTGTCCAGGTGGGTTTGGAAGCCTCCAGAGAAGGAGATTCTACAGCCTCTCTGGGCAGTCTGTTCCTCTCTGGGCAACTGTCTCTGTAATGTGTATATACAATAGAATGATACTTTATCATTTGTTCTCCTTGTAGTTTCCAAACCTTGCAAATATAATCCTAAAACCACTATGCTTTACCAATGAAGCTTTTCTTCATTTTCTTCCACGATGCTGGGAAACGAGGTGAACTGAGGTGAAAGAGGAGAACTGACAGTGCAGAGTTTCCACGGTGGCTATGAGTCAATGTAGTGAGAAAAAGTCCCCAGAGCCAATGCGTGTGTGCAGTGCTGTGTGGGACTCGTGCTGCCAAATGCCTGCTTTCAGGGAGATTCTCCCTACAGGACACTGACAAATATTCTTCCTGCAGGGAGCAGATGGCTGAAAGTCATCTGGCTGCCCTAAGCACCCCTAGGTTCACACAAAGGCATGGAGCTTTCTCATTTCCATCTTTCCAAAGAGATCTCTGACCTGAGCACTGCAATTCATGCTATTTCTGCCTTAATTGAGGCAGAAATGTCACTGTAACATGCTTTGCAGGGAGTTACATCTTGAAGTCATCAGAGAGGGATCTTGTAAATATTCACAAGACAGTGCATTTTGCAATTGGCTTCTTATTTGAGGGCCTTTCTTGGGAATGCATATCACTGCTCTGGGCTACAGTGGCTTATGCTGGTTACAGAGAAGTCAGGGAGGTATTAGAACTGGTGAGAGCTGAAAAAAAGATGGTGTAGCATAAAGCAATCAAATTGGGGATTCTGAAGTGTGAAGATCTGACTCTATTCTCAAAAGGTAGATTCTTCATTTAAGTGAAAAATTCTGAAAACAGAAACACCAGTAGCAAAAAAGGATTAAAAAAAGGATTGGGGGAAGAAATATAGGAAGAGATTCACAAATATCAAGTTTTATTTTATTTCTTTGTCTTTAGTTCCACTTTCAGCTTTCAAATTTTCCAGATTTCACAAAGTTGGAAAATGCCAAAGTCCTGCTTAATTTTATTTTTTGGTCAGAAACTTTTTTTTTAATGATTTCTTTCAAAATTGAGAAATTTCAAAAATAACATGGTAGTAAAATAAAGAATTGGAGGAAAATCACTGTTTGTATGTCATATATTCTACTGAACACTAAGACACAGCTTGCAGGGCAGGTTGAAAGTGAGCTCAGTTGGGTAGCTCATGCCGTCAAAAAGACAGAAACTTCAAAGAGTGTAATGAGGAAATATCTCTGCAAATACGTCTTCTAGTTTTTAAGCATTTCCCAAGTCAGTAAGTCAACACTCTGAGGACAGTAGGGGAAAGCCTCTGCTCAGAAGCCTGGAGACTCCTTGAGATGTGCCAGAGAGTACCTGGGAGGTGAAGTGTTGCTCAAGTTGCCAAGGCACATTCAGACCACCAGCCAAACCAGACCACCAGCCAAACTGTAGTTCTTCTCATTCATGTGAGCTCTGCTAGTGACCCTGTACTGATCCAAAGTAACTATGAAATACTGGACAGAAGAGTGAAGGACTGGGGACTCCTATCTGTCCCTCCAGCAAAGGGACAAAGCATATCAGCCAAATCATAAATCTTGTGATAGTGGGGAACCTTCATTGGCTTGGAAAGGAATAAAGGAACATATGGGATATACCTATTCTACTAAACAGGAGGAGACAAGAACCAATCTCTGGTTCTGAGGCCAAGTATACACATTTGATTGCTTCCTTACTGCTGTTAATGAACCTTGTTTAGAGCAGATGGACACTGTCAGCACTTCATGACACTTGTTCCCGTGCATATTCTGATCTCTGTGGCCCAAGGCATAAGAATGATTTTTTAGGTTATCTTCCTTTACAATTCAATATGTCTGAATTTTGAAAGTGGAGTAAAACTTGAGCCATGTATTCCTGAAATTTCTTGATTTACTGGCAAGAAAAAAAGAGGGGAACGAGAGACAAGAGAGAAGGAGAAAAAAAAAGAAACTATTTTGTATATATATATATAAGTAAAGAGCCATTTCATTGTTTTCTAGTGACACAATTCAAATGAAAAAAACAAGTGTTTTCCCACAAAAAAATATTTTGCTGAAGAATTTTGTGGAGGAAACTATGTTGGTCAGAAGGTCTCAAATAAGACAACACTGTCAATGTCTCTAAAATGTGAAGATCTACTTTCTTACTTCAAAGTTTACCTTTTGTGCTCTTTTTCTATACTTGATGTTTTACAAATTACTTCTGGGATTTGTAGACTTGCATTTTCTGAGTCAGATCTGAAAGCTTACAGATTTGAATGGTACACGTGAAAAAAACCCGTGTCTTTTTTTGGATTTGAGGAAGAGAGTAGTTATCAGGATTTGAGAGATCAGTCTGTGTTTTGGTAAGCTGCAGTGTCTGTTTTCTGCATTCATGTGTTTTATTTTTAAGGTACAGTCAAAATGCCTAGAGTACCAGAAAGGCAGTTTTACTGTTTTTCTACAAATTTAAACAAAGAAATAAACTAAATAAAATAAATGAGAGAACCAGATTGGATTTTGGATTTAGTTGCTGAGGAAAATCGAGGTATGAGCAAAATCCTAGGAGCTTGTTAACTATCCAAGGTAAACTATCAATCACCTTTATCTTGAATAAATGGAAATTGGCTTGGCTCCCACTAATAGTCCTTGAATCCCACTCATGCTCCTTCAAGAGGAATAAACTTCCCATTTCACATGCCATAGGCAATATCCATTTCTATAAGAACGTGACTCTTACTGACCAACCTAATTCAGGGCTATCTCTTGGCTTCTGTCTGGCTGTTGTGTGTTAGAACTGGGACATCTGTATGAGTCTTCAGGTATTGCTCAACCTACAAGGTAGCCTATGAGCACCCTGAGACCATGCAGTTGTCATCACTGCAGAGGCTGGAGTCTGCCTTCCTTGCAGGCATCTAATTTCCTGCTAAATGGTTTGATCTTCAAGAAAACCTGTGCTACTTATGGGACATCACTCTTGCTTCAAGGCTCTGCAGGAAAGCATTCCTCTATTAAAACAGAGTCAGCCTTATATCTCTTCAACTCCACAGGGTTTCTCTAGCCAGCACTAGCTTGCCTGACTGATGTTATTTTGGAAAATGTAAACACCTAACTCAGACCAAAGCATGGTATGTTTTCCCATAAACTGGTACCAGGTGAGATTCCTTCCAGCCTCGCAGGCTAATATGAAAAAGTTATTTAATTCCTGTCTTGGCAATTTAAAATAGCAGTCTGCATTGTAATCTGTGCCATCTCTTACACGGACAGTAGCGTTGTTTATATGTTGAAGCTGTCTGAAAAAAAGAGATTATTTAATGTTTACTTCCAATAAAACTTGATTGCCATTAAAAATAAGTTGATTTCACTACTCAGGAGTGTGAGTATTGTCAGGAGACATCATAAAGATGCTGCTGAGGGTTGCTGGTTGAACTGGTTTTTTTTTCTGATCCCACTAAGATGAACAGACTCATTTTTAAGAATAAATTTTGTTTAGAGACCTTCTTTCCACAGGGTTTAATATTTGATTAATATTCATTGTTAGATATATCACGCTCCTAGTAGTCAAAAGTACTGGTTTACTCATACTGCTCTGCTTTGAAAAAGGAGAATGAAAATGTAGTGATTTACTGGAAATTGCAAGCAGAGTATTGCAGCACAAAAATAGTCAGAAGGCCTTGGTGTAAAGAAGCAGGAATTCCAGCATAAAGGCTTGGGGCACTTGTGTCTGCTGCCAAGGAAAATGCCTCTTGTAAAGCAAAGTAAAGCACACCCTTGACTTGTGTGCATTTAAAGCAATGCATTTAGAGGAGACGTGCTCTCCTTGGGGATTTAGATAGTGCTTCATGCTTTGCTATTAAACTTCACAAGCTCCTAAGTGTCGTGCCTCTATAACACAGTTGTAGAGCTGAAACAGCTAAACTCACTGTATTCTAAATAAAAAGAGCAGGGTAGTACAAGCAGGGTAATTTAGCATTTCACATCTCTCTATATAGGTACATAAACTAATTCAGTTTGTGTCTAGCCATTTCAGATAAAACTACCATTTTTTTGGTCTTCTGCTTTAAGAGGATTTTCCCTTATTGGGGCATGCTTATACACTAATTTAAAGTAATCTCAAAAGTTGTATAGCTCTATTTAAACAAAGAATAAAGATACTTGATCTTACGTTTCACTCACATGATCACAGAAACATAGAATCGTAGAATGATAGGAGTTTGAAGGAAATTCTAGAGATCATGCAGTCCAAACTCCCTGCTAAAGCAGGTTCAATATGATTTCCATAGAGTGATTACTGCTGCTGCTTATCTTCCTCAAAAAAAAGATAACGTCATTTCTTTGTTAAACTTCCTGTCTGCAAAGCCAAAAAACCATATCATTTGGGAAAAAGAAAGGATGCAAGGAAGGAACAGAGGAAGGTCTTGAATTTGCACTTCTACATCCCTAGATAGATTTATGGAAGTATATGTTTAGGAAAGAAGGTTTGAGACAAGTAGCCAACAATGGGCTCCTTACTTTAGCTTATACATGAGCTGATGTAATATTTTGGATGAGGAATCCAGAGAATTTTGGAACATTCAGCCTAGTCTTTACCCTGATGACTGTACTGAAAAGCAAATCTCCAGCACTGGTGAAAAGATTATTCTAAATGGTGATTTTAAAATTTCAAGACAAGTGGCCAAGATACTTGTAAATTCTTCTTGGCATATGTCAGATTCTTTCAGTTATTGTACTGTATTTGCCACCCTTACTCAACCAATGGAACAACTTTTCGAGCCCTGATTAATCTCCTTCTGTCACACGGTTTTTTAAGTGTTAGTGATTTATCTGTCCCAAATTATGATCTTGGGGAGTTAGGCTAACTGGATCATAGAATCATAGAATGGTAGGGGTTGGAAGAGACCTTTACAGATCATCTAGTCCAATCCCCCTACAGAAGTAGGTTCACCTAGATCAGGTTGCACAGGAACATGTCCAGGCAGGTCTTGAAGAGCTCCAAGGAAGGAGACTCCACAGCCCCTCTGGGCAGCATGTGCCAGGGCTCTGTCACCCTCACAGTGAAACATTTTTTTCTTATATATAAATGGAACTTTTTGTGTTGCAGCTTTATCCCGTTACCCCTTGTCCTGTTGCTAGCTACTATAGAAAAAAGGGATGCTCCAACCTCCTGACACTCACCATTTAGATATTTGTAAATGTTAATAAGATCTCCCCTCATTCTCCTCTTCTCTAGACTAAACAGCCCCAGTTCCTGCAGCCTTTCCTTGTACGAAAGATCTCAGTGGTAAAGATCTCAGCGGAAAGATTTCAGCCAAGCAAAAGGACACAATAATTTGAGGTTTGACCTAACTTCTTGAGAATTGGTATTAAAATACATTGAAAAAAGAGAATACAGGAAAGAAAATGGAAAATCAGTCATTCACTGAATTCTCAATCATCTCTGGAGTATAATGTCCCTGAAGGAATTACTTTTTATCACATTCTTGGTTAAATGAAGCACAGATTCTAATTACAATATTAAGCAAATTTATAATGATGAAAGGTCAAAGTAATCAAGCACTATCTTTACTCAAAGTGTATAAGTTACCCATCCTTACTCAGAGAGCTCTCTCTGCCAGCCCTCCTCCCTCACTGCTTCTGATAAGGAAATTAAGCAATTGTTCTGAACAGAAGGAAGAGCAAGTGACATATAACAGCTAATGAAGATATTGATTTAAAGCTTGCTCACATGGAGAACTGGGAAGAATGCAAAGATTTTAAATTGTCTTTTTAGCTTTCCTGCCTTGTCAAACTCCATGATCTTAGTTGCAGTGAGTAGACCCTGGCTTTGCAAGTTGCCACTGACTGGAGTTGGACTGGCAGAGTGCCAGCCTCAGACCCTTATGAAAAGGAGGATTTTGGTTCCATCATGGAATAAAAGAGTGGGACACTAATGCAAAATGCTGCCTTGGGAATCCCAGCTCTGTGAGCCCACCTGAGGCCTATAGACAGCCTAATAGGCAGCAAGCACTGAAATTTGCTATATTCTCCATCTTTGTAGGACATTAAAAACCTGACTTTGTGTCCTGAGCAACCTGAGATGTCCTTTCCCACTACTGTCATGTTGTGATTCTGTGATATGTTTGCTACAAATTGGAGATGCCAATATTGTTGAGATGTTTCTATAGCCAGTAAGGAAAAGGAAGGTGTGCCCACCATTACTTCTTGATTACATTTGTCTGTCATTTGGTTTTCATTTATATCAAAGTAATCTCAACATCTGACAAAGATTTACATATTCTGAGTGTTGCATAATTTGTCTGGTGGTGTATAAATTTAGTCCAAGTAACGATGTATTCAGTCAAATAATACTCCAGTTTTAGTTGCAGCCAACACAGCATAGAGGTTTGCAGGTCAAATTGCAGTTCCTGTACTTTATGGCTGTCTGGAGTCACCTTTCCCTCTAAAGAGCAAGTAGAGTTCAGTCTCAGTCTTTTAGTTCTGTGTCTTTAGTATTTATAATCCAGCAGTAAATTTTTGGCTGCAAAGCACTTTTAGGCAGAGATTGGAAAGAATATAGTAGAACAGTCAGCCATCTCAAGTACCACAGTGTCCCCCTCATTTCGTTGAAAAATTATCAGTCTTGATCTTGATGAGAGAGTTGTCAAGTACACAGCTTGTAGACACTGGAGTGCTGGTGTTGTGTCCACCTGAAGCTGCCTCTGCCCTGGATTGAACAAGCCCAGCTCTCACAGAGTCTTCTTGCAGGTCAAGTGCTCCAACCTTTGTCAGCCTCATGGCCCTCTGCTGAACTTGCTTCATCTTACTGATGTGTTCCTTGTGTCAATGGGATCAGATGCAGAATTTAAATGTGGTCTAATGAGTAATCTAATTTTGGATTGCTCTCTTGTGGATTGAAGCCCTCCTTTGGAATTGAATATCTAGTAACTGAATTTAAGATTACACATCAAAGACAGGAAATTTATGACCAAGCTGTAAATTGTACCATATGTTAACTCTGTCACATAACAGCGGATGTCCTGGTGCCAGCAATTGACTGCCTCTCTGCTTATCAGGGTACTGGTGACAGATTTTTCAGATGCTCTTTCTAGATTTGAAAAAAAAGGAGTAGGAAGTTGTCAGCATGGGTAGGTGAATAGGTGGTTTCTTTAACCAATATATGATTGAAACTTTTTTGCCTGTTGTGCTGAGTGTTGTTTAGTTATTTATACAAACTGGAACAGCATAAATAGGAAAGAAGAAGATGTCCTTACTAATGTAGCTTTGGCATGCAGAGCAGTCCAAAGGTATATATGTGACTGTTAGTTGTGAAATAGCTATCTCAGGTGGTGGAAGTCACGCAGTGCTTGTAACATGGAGTTCAGAACAGACTGTTATTTACATGTTTTCAGTGTTAGCTGTGGGTTTTGTTGTTATTGGCTTGTTTTCTTATTTTAATCAAACTCTTGATTTGTTAAAGTATAAACATGGGCCTTAAAAGCCCAGTCCTTGCACTACCTAATGCAAAGCTGTCTCTGTTATCCATATGGGAGCTCAGTGGCTGTACATTTATTCCTCAGTAATGACATTATGCTGAAAAGACAAACTAGGAAATACTATATCCACTTCTAAAAACTAAAGTTTGAATGTATCTCTGAAGAATAATATGGAAACCTCCATATTTCTGATGATGCCAAACTCCGGTATGATATTTGTTATCTTAAGGTAGGTACAGTTTGTACTGTTACAACAAATTTCATGGCATTTCATATTCCTCAGTAACAAGGGACCTAAATAAATGATTAGCATTTGTTTTTCAAGGCAACATCTTGACAAGATGGGGTGTAACCAGCTCTCAGATGGCAGCTTACAGCTTCAAAAATTCACTTCCTAGTTTTGCAATGTCTTTGCAACATTTTGAGCCAAACTGTTGCTCTGTCCTGAACCCTGGTTTCCATTTGTGAGAGGAGAATTATAATCTTGTTTTTCTTCCTCCTGCTCTCAGCCTTTAGACGTGAGTTATGCAGGTCAGACAGTGTTGTGTGTAGGTAGTGTCTGAAGCACAACGGGGTTCCAAACTCCCTTACAGTCACTTGCCTCTGAGCAACACGAGTTGTGAGTTAATTAAAAATCAAAGACTGTGCAGCTCCATAAACGTACAACACTTCAGCATGGCCTTGGCTAATCTGAAAGCTCTGGGCATGTTTTATCCTATATAAAGGAGTCAAGACTCTGTCACAGTCTTTTTTTTTTTTCTATCTGGCTTTCATAAACTGCTTGCTTCCCAATGTCTTAGCTTTTAAAAGTGGATATAGTATTTCCTAGTTTGCCTTTTCAGCATAATGTTGTTACTGCGGAATAAGTGTACAGGGTAGTGCAGAACAGCTCTTGCTCTATAGCTTATAAGCAAAGAACTATCATAGAGTGAAGCTGAGCTGATACCACCAGAAAATATCAGTAGTATATGTATCTAAAGGAATGAATGTTAAGTTTTCTTCCTAGTTTGCTACATGATTTGCCCACCTCGGGATAGTCAGCCTGCTGTACATTTACATTCAGATTTTTGAAGTTCAAAGCCATGTTTTTCAAAAGACTTTCTCAACTTGCTTCAACTGGAGTGAGAGGTATTTTACACTGACTTAATACAAATCTGCAATAGACTAAACCATCTCAGCATTTTCAAAACTTACAATGATTTGAGGAGTCTTTTTCCAGTTCTGCTGCTGACTGAATAATGGACCAAATAATAAGAAGTGGTTAGGAGATGGTTGTAGGTTCGTCATGGGAGGGCTTCTCAACACCAGATTTACAAAAGTCTTCAAATTTAAGTCACAAGGGCAAACCAACAACTTATTTTAAGACCACATATGTTAGTATGAAAGGCATATGAAAAGGCAAGTGGGATAATGAAAGACCGGATTCAGTGTCCCGGGTACATGTCTCAGCCATATGCTCCCTAAGTCTGGTGAGAAGTTACTGAGGATCAAGCATCTAAGTATCTTATGTACATGCTAAGCAGTTTAGCTTGGTTGTTTAAATTTTACTTTCCTATTTAGACTCTTAAATGAATGCCCCGGTTATGAGACCTAATGAACAACATTTACTCCTGTAAGAACTGAGATTCCTAAATTTTGGAGTCTGCAAAAATCTCACCTTTTCTAAACACCTGAACAGAATAATTCAGATTGAGTAGGAAAGTACTGGTTTTAGCAGGATAGGTGTTTGTGAAGTACTTAAAGGGAGCTGTTGTTATGCTAACTCAGCTTGCTCAAAGTTGCTGGAAAATTCATTAGAAAATATTATTTCCCAAATTTCAATCGTGCTTCTCATTTTTTTTAATAGTTCAGAGTGAAAAGAGAATTCTTTGAATGATCACAACTATTTTAATAGTGACAAACAGCAGCACTCATTGATGTCAGTCTTGGAACTTGATCAGACATGAAAAGTAAGATAAAAGAACTGCTCTGAAAGCAGATGTGTAAAATAGTACTGGAGATATAAAAGCACTGAGCAATTTATCATGCCATGTACAGTGAGGTAAAGTTTTTGTTACATGCTGAATGATAACAGGAGAGAAATTTAGGTTTCTAAAATTGAACTGACGCTTCATTAAACAGTGAGGTGTTTATCAAGACGTCTGTCTCTGCTGTTTGCAACCAAAGTCAGCCACAGCTCCTTGGCTATATCTCCTGCCTTTTGCATGACTCTTGGTTCTAGTCAAATTGCTGCAGTCACTGCTACCAGCAGTGCTTTTGTTGCTTTGTGGAAGGTTTTTCCACACAACTGTCATGGGCTTTCAGGTTAATTTCAAGTTTATGTATTTTTCTGATAACTTAGTAAAATCAATGAAATTGTTTTAATAATATAAAAGATATGCATAGTGACTTAATGTTGACTCATTTTCTCTGAAATTATTTTAGCAGAAGGCTATGTAAGACAAAACCCTTTTTCTGGGGTGTGTTTGTACTATATCACTTCGCTCTCTCTGGATGTGACTAGATCCCTTGACTGCCATGACAACTGAAGAACAAAATCTCATAAAAGGCCAAGCAGTCACAAAAATAAGACAAATCTCAAAGCTTGTCAGGGTGGTAACAATGGAAGGATGTAAATGTTCAGCTAGAAAAATGTCATATATTTTTGTGCTTTGTTTTGCTATAAAAACCCGCAATCACTTATTGTCCATGTTAGACAAGGAAAAGAGCAGTCCTTGTTCCCCACAGGGCTGCAGCTTCTCTGCTGTTTCTCTGTTTAGCAGTGTATCAAGCTCACGTGTGCTGGCCTTGAGAGGCTATGGAGTTCATGGCATCTTGCAGCTTTGCAGTCTAATGTCTCAGTCAAAGAAAACCAAATATGTATTTACTTTTGGAGCTGGATTCAAGACCTCTGTCTGCAGTGTTATGCCAAAGAGCCAAACAGGAGCTGTAGCTCTTTTCAATTAAACCACTAACAGTTCAGCCTGAAAATACATCATTTGATGACATCCTTTTGTCTATAAATCTCCTTTGTACCCAGTGGGCTCATTAAGACATCTTACTATGTGCTGGAAGCTCTGTGTACAGTCTGGTCTGGACCAAATTATAACAATGATGATTTATAGCCCAATCCTTCCTATACAAGCACAAACAATGGAAAAACAGAAGTATTCAACATAGCTGGAAGATCTCAGCCCACACCTTTCTCACTGGTGAATCACAGCAAATGAGAAGTTGATTTAGCCAAATTCAGTAACTGCAGTCTTAGATGGATAGATATTTCAGTAGCTTTCTGTGTGGTATTGAAATTAGTTGTGTTTTATTGCACCAGAAATTTTTTTACTAAAAACAGGGAAAAGATACTGCTCATTTCATAAAAACGGATGTAGGGGAAAAATCACACCCATAACCCATTAAAAAATCATGACATTGTCAAGGGGGAAAATGCTGTATAAAATACGTGGTTTGATTCACTACTATGATGGTGAGTTTTTTTGGGAAAAGGTATGATTCTTTGAAGAGACTGTTGTCCTTGAACTGTGAAGAAGCCTCGTATGTGCCCTGTTATAAAGCACTTTAAATAATAACCTTCCTTTTTTCCTTCCTCTCTTGCTATCTGATGGTCTATTCAGTGTTTCTGAAACAGTAGCTGGTATTATACAACTGTATTTTCAATCTGTTGTTTTACAACCGCATTTTAGTTGACATTCTAATACCTAATTTCAACCTGTTGCAGAGATGACCTAAACCTTTCGATGTGCTGATGTATAAGATCTTTGATAATCTAAAGAACATAAAAAGTACTAAAATAGTTTTGTTGAGAGGTGAAGTATCCCTTTGTAAAGAAAGACCTAGCAATCAGCTTGGTCTGAGAAAAGTTTTATTTGGAATCCATGTGAATCCAAGAAAACAAACAGAATGTTTGGAGTACTTTATAATAGCAGGTGGTGTTTTTCTGTTTTAGACAATGTTTTAGCTATGTTTTCCACACAGAGAAGTGCATTGAAGAGGTCATGATTCCTTCTCTACAGTTTATTTATAAAGACAAGCTTTTATTTTCATTTTGCTTTAACTATGAAGTAAAAAGTATGCACAAGGTATAATAGATTTGCCTGAGGGGCTGATAACCATCCAACAGAGTGTTGCTCACCATCCAACACTGTGAAGGCTTCTGAATTGGGGTTGGCAGTGCCCCAAGTTGCTCATGGAACACGTTTCATTTTGAATCTGTGCAAAAAAGGTACTGCTCATTTTCTCTGGTCATTGACAAGAGGTCTGCAAGCTCCCTCTCATAACTATTAATCGAGGGATTATAGAAGGAGTATCTCCAAAAAATTCTCCAGGATTTGGAAATGCATATGGTAATTTCAAAGTTCCCTGTTCAAAGTTGATATTTTATTCTTCAAAACATTATTACAGTCCTCTTATGTATGGTGAGAGCACTACTAGTCAGTCAGTCACTGTCTGTGATTATAAGAGCTGTTTGATGTTGACAGCCCTTATGATCTGATGAGAAGCATTCATTCCAAAGTACTGAAACGCAGAATTGTCACTTTGGAGTCTAACATACAGCGATTTTAAGTTGTCAACAGCTGGCCAATTTCTCACTAAATAGGGAAAAGAATCATAGAATCATGGAAAGGTTTAGGTTTAGGTTGATCTTTAAAGATCATCTAGTTTCAACCCCAGTCATGGGCAGGGACAGCTTTTACTAGATCATGTTGCTTAAAGTTCTGTCCAACCTGGCCTAGAACACTTCCAATGATGGAGCATCCACAGCTTCTCTAGACAATCTCGACAATGACTCACCACTCTCATGATAAATATTTTCATCTTCATATCTAACTTAAATCAACCCTCTTTCAGTCTAAAGCTGTCACTTATTGCCCTGTCACTGCAGGCTCAGGTAAATAGTCTCTCTACATCTTATAAGCTTCCTTTAGATATTGAAAGGCTGCAATAACTTCTCATGGAGCAATCTCTTCTCTTCTTCAGGCTGAACAACTCTCTCAGCCTTTCTTCACCGGACAGCTGTTCCAGCCCTTTTACAATTTCTGTTGTCCTCCTTTGGACCCGCTCTAACAGGACCAAGATTTCTCTTGTGCTGAGGACCTCAGAGCTGGATGCGGTTCTCCAGGTAGGGTCTCATAAGTGCAGAATAGAAGGGGAGAATCATCTCCCTCAAAAAGAGATGAGAAAAAGTAAGAATGATTAGTAAAATCCATTTAAACTGTGTAAAATTTCATCAAAGGAAATAGTTTAATAAACCGTCATTTTACCTGGTGAAGAACATCACAGCAGATTGGAAATCTATAATTAACACAGATCTGTCTGTGTCACCATGCAGATGTTTTCATCCATTATGCCCATCAGTGGCTTTAGGCAAGTATTTTGTTTTACAAAGTTCTGCATACAAAATGAAAGGATGGAGTTCACCTTGTAGAGCCTCGCCCCGTCAGGAGCAACTGGAAACAGCTGCACCAGTACATGACAAGCAGTGAAGAGGACACAGAATTGAGAGCCAGTAGTGCACGTCTGTTCCAACTAGCCACCCAGGCAAGAAGCAAAGGTGAGCTGAGAATTTGCTAGGTCCTTCTTAATGTCATGATAAATCTATGGAGCCACCATTGTAATTGCTTACTCCATTTCTCTGTTCTACCTTCAGTATTGGCTGGTCTAGTGAACATCAACATATAAGCTCTGTTTCTGGAGGTAGTTTTAATCTGCCCCACTGCCTCCTGTTTTTGTCATCTCGTTCCTCATCATTGCTCCTCCAGAAACAGCAACATGTTTCTAGTTGTTATTCTGTACATCAGAGGCAATGTGTCAAGTGTCACTGAATGCCTGAAACTTGAATACTTAATGCTTCTCCAGATTCAATTCAGTCAAGCCTCTGTCCTATAAAGCAGAAGACCTCACCAAGCAGCAGCAATCATGTTGTTTAATCTCTCAGCCTGAATCCAATTTACTTCCAGCCCCAATCCTTCTTTCGATCTGATTTTCTGTCAGGCTCTATGTAAAAACTACAAGTGGCTTGTGTCTGTGTGGATTGCACGTGAAGTCTTGAGCTAGGTGGAACTGGGCACCCTGTGAAGAATGTAAGGGATGATCTGGACAGTCATTCCTCAGTTTATTGATTTCACGTCTCTTTGTAACAAATGATGTTGTAGGAAGCTCTGCTGCTTTTTACCACTTCTTCAGCATTTCTCTCATTTGAGATTCATATATGAGACAATGAATTAGCAAGACCACCCTCAAGAATCTCTTTGTACATTTCATTGTTGTAGCCATGCACTAATAGAGCAATCCCTAACTTCTTAAAAGACAGACAGATAAAGAATAGGAACTCTCTCTATGTTGACATTTGAGTTGGCAGGCTGAACTATAAGAGTGCACTTCTCAGTACTCACACTTTGATGTAATAACATCCCCTATTCAGTCCTCAGCTTGTAGTTGAACTCTTGCCTCTTGAAACTGTTACTGTTAGACTTTGGAAGTCTACCTATTCAGTGCTGAAAGATTTAGCTTTACACTGTCAAAAAACATATACTAATATTAACAAAGCTTGCTTAAACAGCTTGGAAGTAAAGGAAAACAAGAGTCTGAAGACATGTCCTTGTCTCTCTTAGCTTTCCTAAGTAGGCAGCAGTAGACTTCTTCCTGAAAAGAATAAATGCTAGCAGAGCTGTGGGCTGCACTCACTCTAAGCTGAGCTTTTCCAAACTTACATTTTTTTTTTTTTTCTTTCTGAAATAAAATGGAAATTGAGCTCATACTTTTACCCAAGGCTGAGACCAAAGTAATCCATTTGGAAACTCTGAAGGTCTTTCAATAGCATGTAATAATATTTTATGTTCACCTGCTTCGGCACTTCCTACCTTTAGCAGGGGTATGTGGTTGGAAGATAGGTTTCCACCAAGCCAAGAACTTTAATCTGCCTGTAAGGCACCTGGAATGATGTTAGGTCTTCCTGCTGTGATTCCAAACTGCAATCCTCCTTCAAATTCTTACTCCTGAAGAGTAAGACTAAAAGCAGATTGTCTTGCCTGATTTCATATCACATTAGTTACCTGTATACAAATAAAGATTCTCCCATGTTGTCTGCCATCTAAGGTCAGATGTGTCCAGAGCCTTCTAGAGGTTCCCTTGTGTCATTCTTCATTGAGCTACTGATACTGGCTCTGAACATTTGATCTGCTAGCATAAGTGCTTCTGAAACTGTTGTCCAATTCAATTAATCAGACATGATCTGCCTTCTCCTGCAGTCCTTATCGTATAAAATGAATTCTGCTAGGAAGCAATTATATGGACAGTTATGCCAATGGATGTGATGATCAGCTTACCAGTCATTGGGCATAGGCCAGCGACAGAAAAACTTTCACCAGATTAAGCATTGGTGTAGGACACTAATCTTATGATATTTTGTATACAGATAATACATACAGACCTCTGGGGAAAAGAGTCTACTACTGAATGCATAGCAAATTTTCCAATTAACTTGGACCTATAAATTACGGAAGAGTCAAGACTGAGTGGTTGTTGGGACTTAACGTAGCCTAACAGGCAGTTTAAAGGGAGAACATGAGTAATATAAACCTTGTGCCCCCAACTTTAAAATAATTCCCTTCTTGATAGCAGTGGAGGTATTTCCCTGGGTTATTTTGGGAACTATTCTTTTTTCCTTCCTTAGAGAGCTGATATGTCATTGAATTATGTGTCAAGTCCTCCGCAGATCAGCTGTACCATCACTGACACCTGAGTTGAATTTATTAAGCTTTCAGCTTGTGTTGTGTTTTGCAGCTTTGGGAATTGTTTCTCTTTTGGATGTAATTTTTCAGCCTAAGGTTTCTGCATCACTGGAGACTAGACTTCTAAATGGCCTGCAAAAGGAAGCCAGTCCTCAGTTTAATTGGTTTTGTAGGGATCCATGGTTTTGTTGTAAAACATTTTAGAGTTTTGGGCTTCTTCTATAACAACAAGACAGAAAACACACTGATGTGCTTTAAATTACAGTAGACATGATTATTATTGTCAATTAATTGTAATGAATTGTAATTAATTTATTTACTCACTGTAAATCATTCACTCATTAAATGCAGTTGCTGTACTGCTGTTTGTATTAAACATGTTTGTGTGAAATGAAGTTGCCAAATTACCCATGATCTGAACTGTTTTCTCCAAGGAAAGTGATGAATTTTGAATAAGGAGAAAATAGAAAACATCATCATGTCAAAGAGACCCTTAGTTTTTGAGGGAGGTAGGGACCATCCTTGAAACTACCTGATCTATGGTCTATAGTTGGCCATTGCTTTCTAGATCTCTATGGCCTACTGCAGTACAACAGTGTAAATTTGAGTTGCTCTTTGATGTCAGTCTTTAATTATTGGTGATGCAAAGCTACATTAATGATGCTAAGTAATGAAAGTCGGTCTTTCGTTATTAATGTTGTAAAGCTTTAAAATCCTAAACATTTCCATTGGTTTTAGTAAGTCAAGTGCCTGCCCGATTTAGCTTGATTCCTTGCTAGATTCTGTGCAGAAAATCCTCCTTTTTCTGGGGATGAGTACCCCCTCTGAGTCAATCAGGGAGAGGCAATGGGGAGAGCTGCCCACATCTCTGCACACAGCATGATTCAGATCTGTGTGGGTGTGTCTCTCAATGATATGTAAAAGAGTGTTGCCTCCATCCTGATGACATAATGCGGGGTTTTAACTTACCTACTGGGGATTTGCTTTATTTGCTTCTAAACGAATAATGAACAGACTGCAGATACTATAAATATTCTATGTAGTTACTTAATAAATGCAAATGGCTGTAAAGAAAAAGGACCTTTCTGAATTAGTGAGTAAACAGTAATTGCTCAAGGCCTTTTTGCCCCAGTAGACCTCAATTACAACTGCACAGTATGTCAGTAAACATTTAATTACTTTCCAGAGGGCTCGGTAATTCTTCTTATAATGACTACACCTCCTTATTACTCCTGTGCAAAAATTACCCCTCAGGTGATTTTTTTTCTTTGGTTTTGTTGCTCTTTTTGATTAAAAGGAAAAACCCCACAACTCTAGGAGGAGTCTTGTTCCTTGATCATCAGTCCTTCCACCCACCAGAAAATTTGCTCCTGTTTGACAGCTTGTTTTTAAGGCTAAGGTGCTTACACTTCAGTAGGATCAGATCTCACATCAGCCTAAGACCCTAGCAATAGGGTTCAGCTCTAAATTAAGACATCAAAATTAAAATTTTCATATATATAAGCCAAATGTCTAAGCTGACATCTATGAGAGATCCACTCATAAAAACCATGGAGTGCTGAAAGTGAATTGGATGATGAGACATGAGGGATCCAATTGACCAACGTATGCAAAGGCATTTAGAATGATCTGAAATGCCCTAGGGATTATCCAGAAATATACACATTTCTCACTTTTGTCATACATGCCTTAGAATACAGCTTCAGATATCTCAGCTTATTCAAAACAGCACAAAATACCTATTTTTAGGTAACTAGAAGAAAAAGATTTGATCCTATTGGATTGATAGTGTTTGTTTGTTATGGATTTCTATCAACACAACTGTAGAATTATTTATTTCCTTGGAGTTTCTACTCATCTATGGAGGAAGACCGCACCTGATACTTCATACCAGCAGCCTGTTAAGATGAAGGGGCATAGCTAAAACCAGTGAAGCTACTCACTGTATCTATGTAGAAGCTCATCACAAATCTTACAAATGTGGCCATCAGGAAATCTGAAGGACTCTACAATGCCTTGGTACATGTGTTGGTGGCTTAATATGCCTGATAGGTGGCTTAATCCACTACCAAAAAGACAGTAAAATGGTGTCTGGTGGATGTAGGCAAATCTAAAACCACCTTGTGTTCATGAATGCTCCAGAATCCAATCTTTTAATGAGGTATATGGAAGATCTTTCATGCGAGGAAAGGCTGCGGGAGCTGGGGCTGTTTAGTCTAGAAAAGAGGAGACTGAGGGGGAATCTTACTAATATTTACAAATATCTAAATGCTGGGTGTCAGGAGGTTGGGATATCCCTTTTTTTCTATAGTAGCTAGCAACAGGAAAAAGGCTAATGGGATGAAGCTGCAACACAAAAAGTTCCATTTAAATACAAGAATAAACTATTTTACTGTTGAGGTGAGGGAGCCCTGGCACAGGCTGCCCAGGGAGGGTGTGGAGTTTCCTTCCTTGAAGGACCCACCTGGATGTGTTCCTGTGCAACCTGATCTATGTGAATGTGCTTCTGCTGGAGGATTGGACTAGATGATCTCTAAAGGTCCCTTTCAACTCTAGCATCCTATGACTCTACGATTCTATGTGGAGTAAGCCTAACCATTGTGCCCTTAGGCCGAGCCCTCAATACAGGGAGAAATACAGAGTGTAGCTAGATCTTCCATACATTTTGCATTTGTTTCTATTTCAGGAAAACAGAGATGAAATTTTGGGGGTGCATTGATTGAAGGAAATAGTAAATAATAGAAGGAATTGGTAGCTGTTTTTTTTAAAATATGTTGCATTTGATCCCCTGAAGATTTTTACTTGATTCCACTGTGGTCAAAAGATCTCCTTCCCCTTTCACCACGACAGGATGAAATCCCAGGATGGTTTTGCTTGCCTTTTATTCTCTTAACATGTATACTAGCAGCAGAACAGATGGCATTTAGTAGTCATATAATTCTTCTGCTCTTCATGAAAATGAAATCTGTGGTGTGGAGACTCCCTCCTACATCCAAAGGCAGCATCACTATTACCAGTACCATTGTCAATTTGAACCTACCTGGGTCTGCAAAGTGTACATATGTCTTTCACAAACACATTCACTGTACCAATAGATTGTTATTATTATGCAGCATGAGATGGGGCTTCTAGCTTGTTTTGTGTCTGCATGGGGCATTTAAATGGTCTTTCCTAAGTGCCTTTCGTAAACACAGAATGCAAGCTGGGAATGACAGGCCTCTACTTCAGTATAGCTAACCACTTAACAACTTAGCTGCCACCACAGGTATATACTTTTTGTGTTGAAACCCTTGTCTTCCTCTTTTCTCTAATGTAACTATGGAGACTTCTTTATGTACAACCTAGAGGAAATGTCATTCCAACATGAAAACATTCAGCATTAGGTGAAGTTTAGAAGTTTAAAGTCTAGAAAATACTGCATTAACATTTAAACAAAGTGTAAAAATAGTAGACTGCTGCTGAAGGTCAAAGTGAGGATGTGCATTTTTTACAAAGGCCACTTCCATTTACAAAGAAAGAATCATGAACTTCTGAAACTCATAAGGCAAATCTTGCAGCCTATGTCAATCCAGTAAATATAAATGAAAAGTTCTATGATGCAGGACTACAAGGGCTTCATAACAAGCTATGCAATAGTTACCTGAAACAAGGGCCTCTGAAAGTGGTGTCTTAGGCTTAGTTTACTCTTTCTTTCAAAGTAAGGTAGTTTAACATTTGAGTTACCAGATGAGGCTCCTCACTCAAATCCGAACATTTTATCTATGTTCAAAGAGCCATTATCTTTGCAGCAGTCAATGTGTCTGAAGAACTGTAGGAAACGATTCAGCCCTTACTGCTGCCAGATCTCAGAGCTCATATTTTATCCCACTCTCCTAAACACCACTTGGTTTCTTGCTGCATCTTTTCTTAGTGTTTTACATTGCTGATTAAGAGATCTATCATAGAATCATAGAATGGTAGGATTGGAAGGGACCTTTAGAGTTCATATAGTCCAACTCCTCTGCAGAATGTCTAAAGGCAAAAAATCCCATGTGTTAAGCACGAGGTGGTAAAAAGCCTGTTTACTGACTGTTTTAAGAGAGTTAAAAAATATATTGTCTTCATTTTTAAACACTGTGTGTTACAATTTGTCCAGTTAGCATCATGAGGAAACTGTTTAGCAACAAAGAATATGTTAAGTAGTTACAGCCTAATAAATGAAGATTATGCTTATCCTTCAGAAGCATACACATCCTTCATAATACAGAGCTCTTAAAGAAATAACTGATTTTTCATACAAAAGTTCCTATGAAATTTAAGGTGCTTATTGCTAATACCTATAATGTGGGGTGGTTTTTTTTAAACATAAAGAAGCAGTGATGTTTGAAGAAAGAATAAAAGAAACTTTATTTTTCACTTTCATGACTACAAATGTACTTTGGTTCTTTGTGTTTCCAGTGGAAAAAAAAAGGTTGCTTTCTATGTTCTTTTGTTGAACGATAAAACAGGGTAAACCAGTTTTTGTGTTACAGAACTTCTCACCTTTTATCATAAATTTGAGAAAAAAGGATTACAGAGTGGAGCAGGAAATGTTAAGTGATATTTTTCTACACTATGAGACAAGTTGAAGATCTAAGGTCAGACTTTCTAACACAGCTAGCCTGTCTTGACTTCTTAATTGTACTCCTCCTAAAGGCGCATGGTGGTTTTCCAACTGGATAATTAACAGTTTAATACTGTCCTGCTTGTGCTGTGTCTTTTACTTCTTAACAACTCTGATGAGTTTGTATGTTTATGTATGGTATTATATGTCCACATATATCTGTAGCACATGTCCTTAGGTATATGCTGCCACCACCCCAAACTCTCAAGGCAGCCTCAGTGTGTCCTGTAAATGCCGTGGGTTACAGAGTGTATTTAGGGTTTGGATGGGAGTGTAAATGCCGTGGGTTACAGAGTGTATTTAGGGTTTGGATGGGAGCAGAGCCTAGGACCTCAGTGGAGCAAATCCAAGAAGCCAGAATTGAAAGCTGGACAAAGTACTGACTTCTTGCCCTTACCTTGATCATGAGGAGGCCTTTTCTAACTTGTGAATGCCAACACTTGTAAGGCATTAAACCAATACTCTCCACTATGAGTTTTCCATGGAGCCAAGAAAAACAATGAGTGTTTTAGCTTTGGATCATTAAACTATAAGGTGTCCCACACAAGCAACTCACAAGAAATACCACCTAGAAAAAGACCAAACTACCAACAAAATACTTCCATTTTACTCCAGTTGTTTCTAACGCTTGTGGTTTTATCAGTGATTTCATGATAGGTGTTTTCTCTAGCATCCCATCTCATTATACAAATGTTAGTGGCACCACTAGAGCAGGAGACAGTAAATGTTGCTGACAGTTACTAATTCTGAGCAACCTGCTTTTGTAGACACCTGGGAAAAAAAACCCCTCAAACATATGCAGAATGTACTTTAATACAGATGACTTGAATGCCATATCAATTTGTGATATACAGCAGAGAGGGCTATTAAAGCCATTGTATTCACTTTTTCTATTTCCAGCTGAAAGCTGGAATAGCCCAATAGCCCAAGAGTATCCAGATCAATGACTATGGTAGCTTTTTGATACTTTGTATCTGATAATTAAATGAAATACTCTAAAATAGTAAATGTCCGCTTGAAAATTAGCAGTAGAATAGAATCTCATGGTGTTGCAGTGATACTGAATTGCAGATTAGTGCCACTTTGGAGCAAAGTGAAAAAATCTTGTGATGTACTATGTTTAATGTTGTAATGTTGCCTGAAATTCCTGTTTCCTACAATGCTATTGTGTAAAGTGCTGGATAAAGACTAATTCACCCTTACAGAAATCTAGTCCTATGAACACAAAGTTTGCGTTGATTTCCAATGACAGAGCAATTAAAGCATGACCAAAAGGCTGCAGTTGATTAAAGACTAAATCAGGGCTTACTATTTGAAAAAAAAACATTGGTATCACTAGCTCTTGGCTTTATGAATTATTGTATATAAACTGTGGCACATGTCAATACATTACAACATGGAAAATCTACCTTGTCTTTTTAAAATTGTATGTATTGCATATACTTAATATAAATATTTCTGGTTCCTTATCTTTTAAACTCAGTGGATGATAAAAGACATAGAAGGTTTGCAGCAGTTAGTCTGGCTAAGAGCAGCTGTTGACTAGGGTGTTTTAACATTAAGAGACACACAACTTCTTGAACCAAGTTGATGAAATGGGCTTTTGGTGAAGTTCAGCTTTTGAGTAATGAAAAGTGAAGGATATAATAATAACATTTTCAATGTAAAAAATATCTTCTAAAAATCCCTAGATTGGTACTGAAATACAAAAGGAGAGAAACTCAAATCTTGATCTTTTTTTTTTTGTTTGATTGATTCCTTCACAGAAAGAGTTACTTCTCAGGATGCTCTAGAACTTGATCAAAATGTCATTGTCAAGGAATATTACATGACTTGCCAATAAAGTCTCTCCCCTACTGGGCTAGGCATTTAGTCTGGCTCATCAAGAATATCTTGTGCCATCTAACCTTTCTCACTGTAGGAAGTCATACAAAATAGTAAGTACTTCCAGTTGCAATGTCAGGCTGCTTGCAAACAAAACAGAAATGGAAAGCCTTCTTCAGACTCTCAAGCACAGGGATTAGAATTGAATCTGTTCAATAATCTCATTCAGATGGTACCTAAAGTCCAGAAGTAAGCAAGGTGAAGGGCAACAAGGCAGGCCTTTATGAATACAGTCACAGGTCCTTTCTCTCCAGGCAGCTTTTCAGCCACATTGCCCCAAGCCTGTATCGTTGCATGGAGTTGCTGAGGCCCAAGTGCAAGACCCGGCATTTGGCCTTGTTGAATCTCATACAATTGCCTTGGCCCATCTCTTCAACCTGTCTAGGTCCCTCTGAAGAGCCTTCCTGCTCTCAAGCAGATTAACACTCCCACCCAGCCTGGTGTCAACTGCAAACTTACTGAGGGTGCCCTTGATTTGCTCACCCAGATAATTGATAAAGATGTTAAACAAAACAGGCCCCAGTACTCAGCCCTGGGGAACACCACTGGCGACCAGCCAACAGCTGGATTTAACATTCCTGCCACTCTCTGGGCCTGGTCATCCAGACAGTTTTCCACTCATCTCAGAGAACATCCACCCAAGCCATGAGCAGTGAGTTTCTCCAGCAGGATGCTGTGGGGGACTGTGTTGAAGGGTTTCAACAGTGCTACCATTGAAAGCAAGAGGCTGTGAGAGTGGTGGTTCTTCTTGCACGCTGTGATTTAACCTGAACTGCTAAACAAGCACCACACAACTGTTCACTCACTCCCATCCCAGAGGGATGAGAGAACTGGAAAAACAGTAAAACTCATGGGTTGAGATGGAGACAGTTTAATAGGACACAAAAGGAACAAAACAATAATCATAGAAATACAATAATAATAATGATAATAATAAATTAGAACATACAAAACATACAAACTAGAATATACAGAACAAGTGATGCACAATGCAATTGCTCTCTACTCACTGACCAGTCCCCAGGCATCTCCTGAGCAGCATCCTCTGGCCATTTTCACCCCCACTTTATATACCGGACATGATGTCATATGGTATGAAATATCCCTTTGGTTAGTTTAGGTCAGCAGTTCTGACTGTGTCCCCTCCCAACTCCTTGTGCCCCTCTGCTTTCTTGCTGGCAGAGCAAGAGAAGCTGAAAAGTCTTGACTTAGTACAACGTGACTTAGCAATAACTAAACCATCAGTGTGTTATCAGCATTATTCTCATAGTAAATCCAAAACAAAACACTGTACCAGCTACAAGGAAGAAAGTTAAGTCTATCCCAGCTGAAACCAGGACACTAGGAAAGCTTTATTTCTCAGTTATAGAGACTGCTTAAGGTTCCTCAGCTATGTAAGTAAATTGTTCTCATGGCTGGGGAAACAAGGCTGGATCAAACTGCTTCTGACATGAAAAAAGGAGCAGGATGAGAAAGAGGTACAAATGCAGAGAGGAGTCAAAAAATAGAACCCTGGAAATTTGGTATTAGTAGAGGATTAGAAGGAAGGGGTACTGACAGTGTCTGCTAGAGAAACCACATTTCTTTTAACAATAGTTGTGGTATTATCCTCCCATAAACCATCCTGGAAAGCAGTGGGACTGTTGGAGTGTTGCCTTGGCCTGTAATATTCCCATGTTTCTTTTGTGTTCACTGTAATCAGGCAAACTCTGTGGATAAAATAAAATGCATTATTCTTCCACATTTTACTCTCATTATTCTGTGTGTGTCTTGAGGGTCTTACAGGGACTTCTGAAAGTTAGGAATTGCAAATCGCAGGTTTCTACAGTAGAGCATCTTTTGCTTTGGAACAGGACTTTATCATTTATTTTTTTTTTTAAGTTTGCAATGCCTTTTGGATTTGTTTTACAGGATGCAATGGTTACATTGAGAAATATTTTAAAGATACGGTCTCATGACTTGCTTTCACAGGCTTTTTTTCTAAAGACAAAACCTCACTTTTCATTAGTTTGTAATGAAAAAACACATCTGGCATCAATTGACCTCACCATTGCCTACAATATCGGTTGGCATGCATTTAGTTGATTTTATCACATGACTGTGGGCAAAAGGGAACCTAAGTAAGTTTACAGAAGAGTAAAATCAGTTGGTATATATTTCAGACATAAAATATTTTTAACATATTGTTATACTTGCTACCCCTGCCTTGTTCTTCCAAAGAATGATTCCTTACATAGCAATTTCAAGGCTTCATTCCATAGCCTTGAACTATTTGGAGTTTTGCCTGAACAATTACATCAGGTTAACTTGTTCTGTGAGTGGACATCACCAATATTCCAAAGGACCTTCCTAGCTGTCCACAAGGACTAAGTCCCTCAGACCTAAGCACAAGAATCTGTTAGTGAATGTGACCGTCCCACCTCTGTTACCAGGACCAGTGGGACACACAGTGAAGCACGTTCTTTGTGTCTTCAGCCTCCAACTCCAGTTGGAGCACCCATTCAGATCACTCATTTTCTGACAATGCATTTAATGTAGTTCTGACTCCAGGCTAAATTTATGTCACAGAAATATTTATAAAAATATAGATTTAAAAAATGGTTTTGTCATTTTGTTTCTCACTACAGCTGGAGGTGTTGTTAAGAAGGTGAAGAACAGGAATCACTTATGTGTTCGCTGACATCCACAGCAGTCTCTTTGCATGCTCATTATAGCTTGAGGCAAAATATTTATTAGTATAGACCAAGTGTGCAAGATCCTGTTAAAACAGCAACACATTAATAGCTCAATAAAACTAAATTATTTTCCACACTTTTCACTACATCTGTAAATGCTTTTAAATGCAAGAAATTGTTCAGATGATCACAATTTTGTTATATACATATTATCATAGAAACATGGAATGGTTTAGGCTGGAAGGGAACATAAAGATCATCTTGGTTGAATCCCCCTGCCATGGGCAGGTCCGTTTTCCACTAGAGCAGGCTGCTCAAAACCCCATCCAACCTGGCTTTGAACATTTCCAAGGAGAGAGCATCCACCGTCTCTCTGAGCAACCTATTCTTGTGCCTCACCATCCTCACAGTAAAGATTTTCTTCCTAAAATGTAATCTTAATCTATCCTCTATCAGTTTAAAGTCATTACTCCTTGTCTTATCACAACATGTCCTTGTAAGAAACCCCTCCACAGCTTTAAGGCTGCTCTATAGTCTCCTTAAAGTCTTCTCCAGGCTGAACAACACCAACTCTCTCAACTTATCTCAACAGGAGAGATGTTTTAGCGCTCTGATCATCTTTGTGTCCCTCCTCTGGACCTGCTCTAACAAGTTCATGTCCTTCTTATGTTGGGGGCTCCAGATTTGGATGCAGCACTGTAGATGGGATCTCACCAGAGTGCAGCAGAGGGAGGAATCACCTCCCTTGACTTGTTGGCCACACTGCTTTTGATGTAGCCAGGATATGTTTGGCTCTCTGGGCTTTCTGGGCTGTAAATGCACATTGCTGAGTTATGTTGAGATTGCCATGCACCAACACTTCCAGGTCCTTCTCTGCAGGGCTACCATCAATTCACTTGTCACCCAGCCTGTATTTGTGCTTGGGATTGCCCTGACTCATGTACAGGACCTTGCGCTTGGCCTTGTTGAACTTCAAGGGATTTGCACAAGCCCACCTCTCAAACCTATCAAGGTCCCTCTGGACACCATCCCTTTTCTCCAACGTGTCAAATGCACCACACAGCCTGGTGCCATCAGTAGATTTGCTGAGGGTAGACTTGATCCCATTGCCCATGTTAATGACAAAGATGTTAAACAGCACTAGTTCTGATACAGAGCCCTGAAGAATGTCACTCAACTGCTCGACACTTGGACATCAACTGCAAGTCCTTGAGTGTGAATATCCAGCCAATTCTTTATCCACTGAGAGTTCCATCCATCAAATCCACATCTCTCCACTTTAGGGACAGGACGTCATGCAAGACAGTGTCAGATGCTTTGCACAAGTCCAGGTAGATGATGTCAGTCTTTCTCCCCTTACACTAACTCTGTAACCCTGTTGTAGAAGGCCACATTTGTCAGGCACCATTTGCCCTTAGTGAAGCCATGTCGGCTGTCACCAATCGCCTCCTTATTTTCCATGTGCCTTAGCATTGTTTCCAGGAGGATCTGCTCCATGGTCTTGCTGAGAACAGAGGTGAGACTGACTAGTTCCCTGGATCTTCCTTTGTTCTCTTTTTAAAAATGCAGGTGATGTTCCCCTTTTCCAGTCAGTGGGAACTTCACTGGACTGCCACTTCTCAAATATGATGAATAGTGGCTTAGCCACTTCATCTGCCACTTCCATTAGCACTCATGCATGCATCTCATTAGATCTCATGGATTTGTGCACCTCAGATTCCTTAGATTGTCTCAAACTTGATCTTCTCCTACAGGGAGTGATTCTTCTCCCAGTCCCTGCCTTTCTCTTGTGTGACTTGAGCGGTGTGGCTGGAGTACTTGCTGGTTGTCCTGGTTTTGTCTGAGACAGTCTTAGTTTTCTTCCTAGTAGCTAGTACACCTAGTAGCTGCATTTTGGATTTAGTGTGAGAATAATGTTCATAATGCACTGATGTTGTAGCTGTTGTTAAGTAGTCAAAGATTTTTAAAGCTTCTCATGCCCTGCTAGCAAGAAGGCTGGAGGAGTATAAGAAATTGGGAGGGGATGCAGCCAGAACAACTGACCCAAACTGGCCAGAAGGATATTCCATACCATACAACATCATGCTCAGTATATAAACTGGGAGGAGTTGGCTGGGAGGGGCTAATTGATACTCAGGGCCTGGCTGAACATAAGGCAGCAGGTGGTAAGCATGTGCATTGTGTGTCACTTGTTTGTCTTGGTTTTTATTTCATTCTCTTATTATCTTCCTGCTTGTCACTATTACTACTAATGATGTTCATGTTAAAAAAAATCCCTAAACAGATATTAAACTGTTCTGTCTCAACCATGAGTTTTAACTGACTTTGGTTCTATGACTAAAGTGGGCCTACAGGAAAGGTGGGTACAGAAGTGTAGTGATAGGATGAGAGATAATGGTTTTAATCTGAAAGAGGGAAGATTTAGGTTAGATATTAGGAAAAGATTTTTTGTTGGTAAAGGGATGAGGCAGAGAAACATGTTGCCACGAGAGGTTGTGGATGCCTCATTCCCAGAAATGTTCAAGGTCAGATTGGATGGGGCCTTGCTCTAGTGGAAGGTGTCCATGCCCATGGCACGGGGGTTGGAATGAGATGATCTTTATGTTTCCTTCCAGTCCAAACCATTCTGTGTTGCTATGTTTCTATTCTATTACTTTTGTGAGCTTCATTTAGGATACTGGAGGAGATACCAGCACAAGGATTCTTAAAAGTGTTCTTTAATTTTTAAAAATGACTTTGTAAAAATTTAAAATCTTTTTCCCATGAGTATGCAGAATGATAGCTGCTAACTGTTACATCCAAGCAAGTGGTTCAAATGTTTATCTTTCTTTTACAGAGCTAAAACAACAATGAGAATTTGATAAATTCTGGACTCTTTTCCAACTTGTGGTAACTCATGGTCTATCAATTTACCTTTAATATTACTTCACCTATAAGAAAGACAACACATTTTTACTTTCAACTCACAATTTTGCACACTCATATAAATCAGGAAAAGTAGGATTGTCAATGAAGGGAACTTGTTGTCCTTCCCTGCATGTTTCCTAGGCTCTCGAAACTCCTTATTTACTCTAGGGGAAAGTTTCACATGTAGATGTACATGTATATTAGTTGAGTGTTTCCTTACCTTGGTGTGGAAGTCATGAAACACAATACGCTCCAAAACTACATCAGACTTGCAAAAGTATGTTCCAAGCAAATTCTCCATATTAATGGTTGCTACTTTTAGCTACAATATTTGCATTATCTACCACCAGGTTAAACTTGTTTCATCTCTTACTCCTATTCACAAAGTTTTCAGCTTTCATCAGGCTACTACTGTATGAGTCCTAGGATACTAAACTTCAGAGATTATTAGAAATGATCTGAAGAACATGGAAGAAGCTAGAGGAATCATCACATTTGTTACTTTGCTGTACTTTATACAGACTTTTGGTAAGCAAATGAAACATTTAAAATATTGCAGTTCATGGATGTTTTTCTATGAGTATAACAACAAAATAATGATTTTTTAATTCATTTGTATGGCTCTGGAGCAGTATATTGGCCATACAAATTAAACTTACTATAGAAATATTTTTCATAACAGCCAGGTCAGGAAACTTCAGCTGGAATATAATAGCAACCTGAGTTCCTCCTTTTCCTATTGCAATACCTGGTACGGATTTACCAGATGACTATCTCCTTTCCCCTGAACAGTTCTACTAAGAGTAATGTTTCAAGTCTAATGATAAAATAACTTAATTGACTCTGATTGCACAAATCCCTAATCTGATTTAGAGATAATACAAACCACATTGTGTAAATTACTATAACGCTATGGAGTATAACCCAGTTTGTAATTTGATCTGTACAGTCACTGCTACAAAGTGTTACCTGAAAAAGAATAAATCCAGATTGAATTTGAGCTGAGTTTGAAATGAGAAAGGAAAATAATCTTTTAATTTTATGAACTGTGCAAATATGAACTGTAGGTACACTAATTATGGGATTGAGATCACTTATCTTTGCCTGAAATGTGTCTACATGAGTTGTCTGATCTCCATTACAGTCAGTGAGTTCTGTCAATCAGTTCCACAATGGGAATTTAGAAAGTAAATCGTGTGTAAACACCTCTCTCTACTACAGACAAATCATGCAAGATAAATCCTCCTCTAGCTATCCAAAGTGAAATGTCTGAACTAGTAATCAAAGCTCCATCTAAAGCCAATGAAAGGAGACCAGCACCTCTACAAAGCAATTTACCTCATCCTTGGATGCATGTTTATCACCATAAATGGAAGAAAACATATGTCCACTATATGGAGCCTTGAAGATTAGTTTAGATTAGATACCAACAGTGGATTTTGTTCAAGATTAGATGAAGACATGTGAAGCAATTATCTCAGCTACCATTATGGTAAAAAAGGCATCTTCTTTAGGTGTAGTGTCATTAGAGATGCTGTAGGATATCCTGCCTGGTGTCCATTTGCCACTCCAGACAATCGCCGGTTCTATGCCATAATTTGCAGTCCGTTGCGAATGTGTAAGGTGTGCTAAAGTGCATCAAATGACTTTGGATGTATGCATTTAGATAAATAAACGCAATGCTATGGAAATTCAATATTCTGTAAAGGACAAATATTGTATAAAGTAAATCTGTAACAAATGAACCATTTGTATTATACTGACTACCTTAAAATTGACCACAAAACACGAAGAGAGCGAATACACCCTATTCGCAGTCTCAATGTATGCAAGTAAGAAAAACTTGTGAGGAAATATTCTAATGATAATATTTGCTTTTACACAGATATTCTTCTCTCCAGTGCACAAGTCTGATTCAAAGACATCCAATATATGCACAGAAATGTGATGCATTGGAAGAAAAATGGAGTATCTGCTTCACCCTTTTTGCGCAGAAGGAGGAAAAATATCACTCTGCAGCCTTGATCAGCTGCTGTGCCCATAGACAAGTGCCTTCACTATATCTTCTAAGAAATGAATCCTGATCTTGTATAAAGGATGCAAAATTCCCACTGAAATTAATAAAAAACCCTCATTCATATGACTGGGGGCAGAATTCATCTCTCAGAAATGAAAGAGCTTACTCTTACTCACTGCTTTAATTCTGAAGTGCATTTTCAATCAATATCTTCTATAAATCATGAGTTGAAAGCAATGTGCTTTATCAAAAAGATAGTATTGCAGTCACAAAATGTCATCCAAATGAAAAACCCCCAAATTTAAGCAAGGATGACCAGAACATTACTACTATATTCTTGGGTTTCTTCGTGTCAACCTCTTGCATTGACTATTACACATTTACAAGGTATTAGTTTTCATTTGGTCATTGTTGTTTAAAGCAGGAGAAGGCTTGCTCTTCTGACCATCAGTCCCTCCTTTGGATGTGTCCTGGAAGAAAAGCCTTGGCATCCACAGTGACATTAATATTCGTTTGTATTCATTTCGAAAATTCTGGTTAAGAAGTCCATATATTATTGCATTAAGGCAGCTGTTGAAATAGGCCATGAAGTAGCTTATAATGAATAACCATTCAGGAACTTTTGGTGCCATTTCCATGGGATCGATGGCTACAGCCAGTCCGATGAAGTTTAGAGGTGCCCAACAAAAGGCAAAAATCACAAAAACCACAAACATGGTGAGAAAGTTTCTGAAGTCACTTGGCTTCAGTCTTGGCTTTGTTTCTGACTTGACTCGTCTTCTAACTTGAAGCACCAAAACCCAAATTCGAAGGTAGCAGAAGCTCACAATGGTGATAGGGACGATGAAGTGAATGACCACAACAGCTATTGTATAGTAGGAGCTTGCAGTCTGAACAAACGTGCATGAATAGACGCGTGGATCATACTTTAAAGAGCCAACAAAAAAATTTGGCACAGTTGCAATTACTGTTAATATCCAGACTAAGGAGACGTACAGCATCGTGTTCCAACAGCTGTACACTTTGTCATAGGCAAAACTATGACATATATAGCAGTATCTGTTTATTGCAATTGCAGTGATGTTGAAAATAGAGCCTATTACGCTTAGTCCCATCACAAAGCCACTCACTTTACAGTGTATTTCACCCAATGTCCATCCATTGTGGAAAATAGCTAAGAGCACCAGTGGGTATGGGTACAAGGCCACCACCAGATCAGCCAAAGCTAGGCTCACCACAAATGCATTACCTGGGGAAAAACAAAAATACAGAGCCATAAGTCTGAAAGCAGGCATAGTTGTGAACAAGAAGAAAATATGATATGTTATTTTGCATATCTGGTTTGTTAAATTTTTGATGATGTCAGCAAGCAGCAGGTATATAGGACCAACAGATATATACAGAGATAATTTTACAATTCAGCTTAGAACACCATGGAAATGTGTTCTAAACATGTGTAATGGTTAAATCCGTTTGTGACAATTATCAGTGAGTCATTACATGTTGGCTTGTTTTAGTGTTCCCAACTCCACAGCTGGACAAAAAAAAAATTCTAAATTGTGTCAGGTAGGCAAACTATTATGTCATTCTAACATTACTGGAATACTAACAGGCTTGACCAGTATCTATGATCAGACATAGAGAAGCAAGGTCTACAGGGACTAGAAGGATGTGTTGTTTTATGTATATTCTAAATTTCTACACAATAGTCTGTATTATAGATATTTTCTGCATGAATGGCCTATCCTATGGCAGTTATTTTCCCATTGAGTTGACTAACAAAGACTGAATTGCCTCCACCGTACTGTGGCATATTTAATCATACAATGGAAATATTTATGAAGGCAAGATAAAGCATTGAAATTCACAGAAGGAGCCTCTAGATTATTTTCTGCTGATGATATTTAAAGGAAATTTTAGTGATATTGTTGAGACTTATTGTCTCTCTTTAAACTGTGTCCCTGTCATCAGTTTGAATTTTTTTGCCATTTTATATAAGGATACTTTAATAAACTAGTGAGATAGTAAACTATATTCCTGAAAAACAAAATGCAAAATCATTCTCTCAGAACTTCCCATGAGACAGAAAACAGAGGTAATAACTTTGGATTCCTGGCATTTAGGTAGCATAAAACATATTTTTGGTTGTATACTCACTGTTTTGCTTAAAATCCTTCACAGCATTAACTAACAATTCAGGTAGCTTTTAAAATTGTGTGTAGAACAAAATTGTTTTTTGAAAAGAGCAGTAAGGTGCTCAGTTCTACAAATTCTGAGCTTTCTAGTCCTCATCTAAGAATGAAGTTCTCCGACATGTTCCTATGTGACCTGATCAAGGTGAACCTGCTTCTGCAGGGGGTTTGGACTAGATGATCTCTAAAGGTCCTTTCCAACCCCTACCATTCTATGATTCTATGATTCTATTATTTAATTTTAAGTACAGACATAATGCTGTAAGGATGTCATTAGTTGGGAGCCATAAAACCAACAACTCTGTAGGATTAAACTCCTCAAAAAAAGGTAGAAGTTCACCTGTATACTGTTTATGCCACCTGCTCTTCAACTGTGTCTTGGTTAACCTGAATTAAGGACTAGGGAGCTCACTTTCCCCTGGACCCTTTAAGGGAAGACCACGCTAATCAGAATTTACACAAGAGCTAGTGAACTTAACAGAAGGCAGGGTTATCCATCTACAGCAACAGAAACACAGCTCATCTCAAGAGTGGTGTACAGCTTATTTTATGTCGTTCCTTGTTATGTGTTTAACAGCCTGTCCCATACTCTGTGCTTTAAATGCCACATCAGTGTTCTCATAGCTACAGTTCACTGACATGATACTGCACATAAGGCAATTCCATGCTATTTCTCATAGAAGCAGGGTGTAAAACTAATAGCACTGTACTGGTTTTTATGCCCTGCCAAGCAACAGCCATTCACTTCTTCGGGATTGAGGGAGATTTACTTGAGTGTGTTGTTGGGTCTGCACAAGGAGACATTTCCTCCTGGCTTTATGTGCTCTATAATGAATACTATTCCTTAATGTCACGCTGTTGGGAAAAGGGTGAGCATAATTTTCAGATGCAAAGTCACGTAAAGTAATTTTTATGTCTTACTCAGGATTGCTAAGGCATTAGAAAAAAATCCTCCAACTGGGGGTTTGCTCTTGAAGAAAGAGGTGTTAGAGCTAATCTAGAGCAAAGTAAGTACCTACCAGCTTTATAAATTGTGAGGAAAGATTGAACAAACTTGGAAGATAATTGAGAGGGACATGATAACTTCAAATAAGCAAAGCTAGGAGGATATAATCCATTCCCATGATGGTGGTGAACACAACAAAGCTTCAGTCACAACAAGGAAGTTTCAAATTAGACACTAACATTTTAATGGCAATAAGAAAGTGCTGTAACACCTTGCATCGAGTCTGTCATTGGAGGCTGTAAGAAAAAGTTACATGAGCATTTGTCAGTGCTGACCTGAATACAGTTGATCTGTTTTGAGTATAGGAAGGATGAGATGACTTTGAAGGCCTCTTCTAGCCATATGATAAATAGGATAAAAGACAAGACTAACAAAGGAGCAGGGGCATCTTCTTCAGACTATATTTACTCCAAGAATTTCTCATATATTTTTTAATCACTCTATCTGATATGAGAAGAAAGAGAAGTTAGGATAAAGAAAGAATTTTTTTTTTCTGGTTTAGAATGCCTTTTGCAGAAAGACAGAGTTTACTCCTGAATATGTGCCAGGATTAATCTAATCTCTAAGGCCTCCCAACATCACCTTATACCTAAAATGTAAGTGTTCAGTCAAAATCAAGTAAGCATTCTACTTTTTCAATTGTATTTGGAAATTTACTGTAAAGAACATTTGGCAAGCAAATTTTAAATTTTCCTGTGTAATTTAGGACATATTGAAAATTTGAGCTGTGTTGCATGAGAAAAGTTAACAATGAACTTCTCAAGAACACAATATACCACTTCACAACACAAAAGAAAAATGGTGTACTATGCATAAAGGCCTCCAATTTGTCACTTTTATGGTTATTCACAATGCTGAGCATTCACATCATGCACTGCAAAATGTGGTCCAATGTTTTTTTTTTTCTTTCTATGTGGCTAACTGTGAAATGAAGTTAAGTATTATATTACTGCAACGTACAACAAAAGCAGAAAGAAACTTTACTCATTTATAAAATTACATAATCAACATTTTGAGAAACCAAAGGCCTTAGATGTTTTAAAAATGCTTAGAGAAAGTAAATGTTTCTTGCTGTGCCTAAGATACAGCATATGGAGTGGCTAAAATTACATGTGTAAGATAACTGAAGATGTAACTTTTCACTGTCTGTAGTAAATTAAAAAACACATAATGCTCATGTAGTTGGAGTTATTGGCATTATTTCCATGATCTACCTAATAGGCTTTTTAACTAGATTTCAATTTCATCAGACAGATTATATACACTGATAAGTAACACATTTACTCAGTGAAATGAAAAGACTAATTACACAGAGTAGTTACTAAAAGCCAATACACGGTCTCCAAAAGATACACACCAGTGCTGTTTTAAAACATTGATAGTTGTGTGCATAAAAAAGAAAGTAAGTTCTGATATTAGATCTCTATTTCATGAAGTATTCTTGCATGTTGGTTTGTTACCCCAATTAACAGGAAAAAGGGAACTTTCCCTCTCTCTCATATGTAATCTTGGTATGACTTGATATTGTAGGCATTTAATCACAGAACAAACTTTTTGGTAAGGTCAGGACTTTTAGGAGCTAAATATCTGCCTTCTGAAAAGACAATTGACTTCTAATGTCTCTACCAAAACTAGAATCAATTGTAATCATCAACCATTTTTTAAGGGTTTTGCTTCTTTCCTTGGTTTCAAACTGGCTAAAATGATTTATTATATATAATGGTGATTTATTTTTTATCAGATTGTATTTTGGTTTACACATTTGATTAACAACTTGTTACATATTGCATGCAATTTCTTAGCTCTGTTCCCCCTGGCTACAGTTGTGTTTGTCCTCATGTGCTCTTCTGCATCCATGACTCTTCTTTAGTATTTAAAGGGCTGGTTTCAAGACAGGAAAATTGTTTGTACACAGCCTTTTCTGCAGATTGTTACATTTTTCTTTGCCCTCTCCTCTCCTTGCTGTTGAATTTGTGGGATGCATCCGAGAGTGCTGAGGGAGCTGGTTGATGTGAGGGCTAAGCCTCTCTCCATCATTTTTGAACAATCGTGGAGGACAGGTGAGGTGCCTGGGACTGGAGAAAGACCAATGTCACTCCAGTCTTCAAAAAGGGTAGGAAGGATGACCCAGGAAACTACAGGCCGGTCAGCATCACCTCCATCCTTGGGAAGGTGATAGAACAACTCATCCTGAATGTTGTCACTAAATGTATGAAGGAAAAGATGGTTATCAGGAGGAATCAGCACAGATTCACCAAGGGGAAATCCTGTTTAACCAAACTGATAGTCTTCTATGAGTGCATAACCGGCTGGCTAGATGAGGGGAGAGCTACCTTGACTTCAGCAAGGCTTTTGACTCTGTCTCCCATGACATCCTCATCAGAAAGCTCAGATAGTGTGGTTTGGATGAGTGGACGGTGAGGTGGATCGAGAGCTGGCTGAATGATAGAGCCCAGAGGGTGATGATCAATGACATGGAACAAAGTTGGAGGCCTGTGGCCAGTGGAGTTCCACAGAGATGGGTTCTGGGGACAGTCTTGTTCAACAGCTTCATCAACGACCTGGATGAGGGGACAGAGTGTATCCTCTGCAAGTTTGCTGATGGCTCCAAACTGGGAGGACTGGCTGATTCCCCAGAACACTGTGCTGCCGTTCAGCAGGATCTCGACCGGCTTGAGAGTTGGGCAGAGAGGAACCTCATGAGGTTCACCAAGGACAACTGTAGAGTCCTGCATCTGGCAAGGGACAACCTCATGCACCAGTTCAGGCTGCGGACTGACTTGATGGAGAACAGCTCTGCAGAGAGAGACCTGGGAGTGCTGGTTGATAATAAACTAAATATGAGCCAGCAATGTGCCCTCGTGGCCAAGAA
>WBNH01011339.1:827124-855035 GCA_013401255.1 Urocolius indicus | reverse complement strand
AGGGGTAATGGGATGAAGCTAGAACACAAAAAGTTCCATTTAAATATAAGAAAAAACTATGTCACTGTTGAGGTGAGGGAGCCCTGGCACAGGCTGCCCAGAGGGGTTGTGGAGTCTCCTTTCTTGGAGGTCTTCAAGACTCACCTGGACACGTTCCTATGTGACCTGATCTAGATGGATCTGCTTCTGCAGGGGGGCTGGACTAGATGATCTCTAAAGGTTCCTTCAAAACCCTAGCATTTTCTGATTCTATGATAATGTATTGGAAATTTTTTTAATACCAAGGATCGATGACTCAGAATAGTTATTTTATCATTTCATTTTCATGTCTACCCTTACAAGAAAACTCAGTTGCTCTTTGAGGTTTTTTCATTAGTTTTTCAGTTGAGATGTGAGAAAGCTCTTTGTTTGGGCTTTAGGCTTAAAAAAACCCTCTAATAATCAATACTATTTATAATTAAATAGTGGCTCAGTTTTTCTATGATATCACTCTGACAACTACTTGAAAGTATTTACCTGTACTAAAGGAAGAGAAACAACATCTTTAATGAAGACTGACAGATTCTGGGTCCATAGACACCAAACATTTCTCTAGTGCTAGCTCACTCTTCAGTGCTCTTGTTTATTCCCCTGCCAGACTCCTGTAACCCCTGAGCTTGAACTTAAAAAAGAGTTTTGGAAAGCTTTCAATAACTTTCTTGTTGTGATTGATATATAAAGACAGAATTCGTTTGGGCTCCGTTTCTAGACAGTCTTATAGTCAAAGACAAAAGATATCACTTCAGGGAGGCATGGTGTTATCCATTCTGTAAGTTGCTTTTATATGAATAGTAAGCATACAAAATGATTTTTTTGCTGTAGTTTTTTAAATGTTCATATAATACACAGAGTGAGTCTAATCTTTTAGTTCTTTCCTGTTAGTTATTAAAGTAAAAAAGTTCTACAGTGTTGATCATAATTCCAAATTCCTGCAAGTGCTATGCACTTGCATACAAAATCCTGGCTCAGCTGTGACATCACCTCTCTCTGTTTTTGTGGAAATTAAATGTTATTTTTATAGTTTTAATCTTATTGCCTTGTGTTGGTTTAAATTAACTGCCTTTTAAGCCTCTTTAACGATTGTTGAAGTTAATCAGAGAATTCCCATAGGCTTAAAGCAGACACTAATCAGGTATAAGGAAATAAAGACCTCTTAATAACAAAGATGTGCAATACTTTAAAGCATTTGGTTCATATAACAGCAACAGTGAAATAAAAATAAATAAGCACTTGAATTATATTTGGATGTAAAAGAAAAAAATCAAAGCCTAAACACGCTCCATAGTTTGTACAACTTTTAAAAGAGCATGTCTTACCTTCAGCAGTGCATTAAGCCCATGACACATTAGTCAGGACTCACTACAGCAAATGGTTTATTTGATCTATTGTTTGAGTCTAGACCAACATGGAGATTGAAGAAGCATATGTAACAGCTTGAAGAACTCAACTAGTCCTTCAGTCAAGACTGTCCCTCTTCAGTTTCTCTTTGTCTATAATTACTAATTAGTAATACAAACTATGCAGCTCTGATGAAATACTGTCTTTTACTTTTTTGTGCAATGTGATCTTTTGAGAATCAGGTTTAAACATAATTTCCAGACTGTAGTCTCTACTGAATTCTCATTAAAGAGAGTTTTCAAGGTCTGGACCAGATATAATAGGAGCATACTCATCTAAGAGCAAATTGGCATTAAACTGACTTCTTGTGTCTATGTCTCCATTCCTGGTTGTATAAGAATAGCCCTGAGACTACAACTAAGGACCAATCTGCTCAGAGAGCCCATATAAGCAGCAGATTATTCTAAGTGCAACCCCAAGGGCAAACTTGAGCAACATGTGAGTGATTTCCCAGCTTAGAGCTCTGTTTTGCTGGTGCTGGCAAACTAGATTATTACTGTGATGAAACCGGATAGCTGGTACGACTCCTGGAGCTTCTTCATTATATGTATGTCCATGTGCATGTTGGTATTTACTACTTATTCAGTTGATAACCTTTCCCAAATTTTGAGTTAGTTTTGGCATATTTTATGGAAGAATTACATAATGAGATAGAAGCTTATGCTTTCAGAGCCAGGATCTCTGCTAAATGTCCAGGTGTTGGCTTTTAAATGGAAGCCCTGACCACCATATTGCTGGTTCTTGATGCTGCCAGTGATACCTACATTTTCTGACCTATCACATTTTCTGACCTATCACATTTTCTATTGGGTTTCAGTTCCTATAATTCTTGTAGCTGATTTCAGGCTTGGTTGGGAAGGTTTCTTCTTAGGAGACTGAGAGGTGATCTTATTAATGTTTACAAATACATAAAGGGTTGGTGTCAGGAGGATGGAGCCAGGCTGTTCTTAATGATGGCCAATGACAGGACAAGAGACAATGGGTACAAGCTGGAACAGAAGAAGTTCCAAAGAAATACAAGGAAAAATTCCTTCACTGGAACAGGATGCCCAGAGGGGTTGTGGAGTCTCCTTCTCTGGAGACATTCAAAACTCACCTGGATGAGTTCCGGTGTGACTTACTCTGGCCTGCTCTGGCAGGCTGATTGGACTAGATCATATTTTGAGGCCCCTCCCAGCCCTTGAGATTTTGTGATTCTGTGACTGAAGAACTGGCACTAGGTAGGCAGGCAGAACTAAGAACTAAGGGTAAGTTTTTGTTTCCAGAGTGGCTCAGCAAATACGGCTCAAATGACATACAAGGAGACATTAGCTGCTCCTGGAGAAAATCTGATGCCTCTTACTTCCTCACTACTAATTTCCATCTCTAATTTTGACCTCTTTGATTACTATATTTGTTTTCAGTACTTATGGTCTTGTAGTTCTCTTTTGTTTTGTTTGTTTCATTAGTTAACTTATAAATCTGTTTGAAATCACTTGTGTCACTTTTTTTTTTTTTTTCCTCCTAATCCATCAGGGAAATTAAAACCTGCTAACTTAATTCAGATGAAACTCCACTCATGTCAGCAAGAGAGAAGCCACCAGAGGTGGTCATGGGCAGTAGGTGGAGCAGAGAATTAAGTCTTTCACACATTGACATTTGAACTCCATATGACAGTAAAGGACAAGACCTTGGCTAATCTTTGCTTTAGCAAGACATGTTTATCAAGTATTCAACAATGTGTTACTAACAGAAGGTTTAACATAATGCGCTAAACAAGTACCAGTTGGGGTTTTGTTTTCTTTGAATATGATAGTTTCAAACTGGTGATACATTCCTTTGTTGTAATGTTTCATGATTTCAGATATTAGTGGGATTACTGATGTAACGGAAAGGGACAGACAATATATTTTCACTAGAATCATAGTATTTTAGAAACTTTAGCAAAATTTAGAAACTTTAGCAAAAACCTTAAAATAGACAATGAATCAAGGCTGGTCTTTGATTTATGGAACATTTAGATTATTTCTTTTTAGGAAACGTATGTTCTGTGAAACTGTTTAAAATATTTGGCGAGTATAATTATCCTACAATATATAGAAGGAAAACTCTCTACCATCACTGAAGGCAAAATCATAGAACTATTTAGGTTGGAAAATACCTTTAAGATAGTTGAATCCAACCATTAAACTAACACTGCCACTTTTGCCACTAAACTATGTCCCTCAATGCCATATCTACACAATTTTTAAATATCTCCAGTGATAGTGACTCCATCACCTCTCAGGGCAACATGTTACAATGCTTGACAACTCAGTGAAAAAGTTCTTCCTAATATCCAATTTAAACCTCCCCTCGTGCAACTTGAAACCATTTTCTCTTGTCCTATCACTTGTTATCTGGAGGAAGAGACCAAATCCCACCTCACTACAACCTCCTTTCAGGTAGTTGCAGAGGTCTATAAGGTTGTCTGTTCTTCTTCTCCAGGCTAAATACTCTCAGTTCTCTCAGCTGTTCCTCATCAGACTTGTGCTCCAGACCCTTCACTAAGTGTCTTGGAGAGAGGGACCCAGAACTGGACACAGATTCTATGTGTGGCCTCACCTGGGCCAAATAATAGGGGCCAAACACTTCCTTGGTCCTGCTGGCCACACTATTTCTGATACAAGCCAGGATGCCATTGGCCTTCCTAGTCACCTGGGAACACTGCTGGCTCGTGTTCAGCTATTGTCCATCAATAGCCCCAGGTCCTTTTCCTCTGAACATCTTTCCAGCCACTCTGCCCCAAGCTTGTAGTGTTCCATCAAGTTGTTGTTAAACCTCATACAATGTCTTCGGTCCATTGTTCCAGCCTGTCCAGGTCCCTCTGAAGAGCCTTCCTGCTTTCAAGCAGATCAACGCTCCCACCCAACTTGGTGTCATTTGCAAACTTACTGAGGTTGCACTCAATGCCCTCATCCAGATCATTGATAAAGATGTTAAACAGAACAGGCCCCAGCTCTGAGCCCTGAGGAACACCACTGGTGACTAGCCAGCAACTGGATTTAGCTCCATTCACCACTACTCTCTGGGCCTGGCCATACAGTTTTCCACTCATCTTAGAATACATCCATTCAAGCCATGGGCAGCGAGGAGGGTGCTGTGGGAGACTCTGTTGAAGGCTTTTCTAAAATCCAGGTAAACGTCATCCACAGCCTTTCCTTTATCTATTAAGCGGGTCACTTTGTTGTAGAATTAGTCAAGTAGAAATGGCCTTTCATGAAGCCATGCTGGCTGGGATTGATCACCCAATTGTCCTGTATATGCCACGGGATGGCAGTTATGGTTATTTGTTCCATGACCTTCCCTGGCACCAATGTCAGGCTGACAGGCCTGTAGTTCCCTGGATCTTCCTTCTGTCTCTTTCTTGTACATGGGGGTCATATTTGCCATCCTCCAGTCCACGGAGAGCTACCTCCCTGGTGAGCCAGGACTGCCGGTAGATGATGTAGAGTGGCTTGGCGAGCACTTCCGCAGGCTACCTCAGCATCCTCAGGTGGATCCCATCCAGCCCCACCGACTTCTGTCTAAATGAAGTAGCATACCACATGTGGACTAAGAAGCTTCATTCCATCCCCTGACCCTGTCTTCAGGCTCAGAGCGTTGTGTACTCTTCTTTTTCTCCTGAGTTCCAGACAAAGCTTTCTGCTCAGACAGGCCAATCTTCTTCCCTACCAGCTTGTCTTTCGGCACATGAGGACAGCTTGCCCTTGTGCCTTTAGGATTACCTTCTACCTTCCTGGACTTCTTGGTCCCACAGAACTGTACTATGTTCAGAACATAAAGGGAATATCTACTGTGGCAATTATCCTTTTACTGTGCTTTGGGAGAGCTTTCTCTTCTGAAAAAGTTCAGACCTAGACACCCTGAAAGTTAGACATCTGTATTTTCACAGAGACATTTGGAATTCAAACTACATGGAGTATAAACCTTAGTCATCCACTTTCTGGATGAAAGCACTACACTATTATATAGAAGATGAGAAGAGGAACTTTTTGCTTAAGATGAAACAATACAAACATCCCACTGTGGGATAGTTTAGTGCAGAATGCTCAGCACATCTTTTTCAAGCTGCGTTGCAAGGCAAAGAACGCAGGATTCACAAGAATAGAAGCTCAGCATGTAAAAAGGAACTTGATATTGTGCCTTAGTGACTTGCAGACTGCTAGACTGAGACAGAATTGTGTTCTTGGCCTTACATCTGCAACTACAAGTTGGTGCTGCAAGCCACATTTGCAGGAGATGAATTTTAGGCTCATAAGCCATAAGTCTCAGGTGTCAACACAATCTTGCCAAAAAGAGGCATCTAAGTTGCAATGTTGATAAATATGCTTTTGAGATTATGATTTTGGCATGTTTGGCAGCTAGGTAGGAATACAACTCAGTGAGCAAAGTCTCTGGTTTTCCTATGTGCTCGGGCTTCCTCTCCCTGTGGTTACTTGTGTGAGTACAGGTACTTGCTGTGAACTTGCTTCCATTAATTTTATAATAGATTTAAGGTGCAAAAAATTTATAAATTTCTACTGCTGTGCTGTTAAAAATTTAGCAAAGAGTTGAGATTTGTAACCCCTAGATGTACAGTCCTGTTCACCTGAGTCTTCGTCTGGTGCTAGTAGGGACAGTGGTGACTCTCTATTGCCACCTAGTGCACCAGACACACCAGACATAGGGTAGTTCCAGAGCAAAAGTCTGACAGGTAATCAGATAATACGTTTAGAGGGTAATAAATACTTTTCTGGGGTTCTGATACATTTTCAGATTGGAAGAAATTTCCAGGTACTTGGTGTTTTCAGAGAGAAAATGAAAGGCTGCTGGAGCTGGGGCTCTTTAGTCTGGGGGGGTGTGGAATCTCATTAATATTTACAAACATCTAAATGGTGGGTGTCAGGAGGTTGGAACACCGTTTTCTTCTATTGTATTTAGCAACAGGACAAGGAGTAATGAGATGAAGCTGTAAGACAAAAAGTTCCATTTAAACATAAGGAAAAACTATGTTACTGTTGAGGTGAGGGAGCCCTGGCACAGGTTGCCCAGGGAGGGTGTGGAGTCTCCCTCCTTGAAGGTCTTCAAGACCCACCTGGACACGTTTCTGTGTGACTTGATCTAGGTGGACCTGATTCTGCAGGGGTTTTGGACTAGATGATCTCTAATGGTCCCTTCCAACCCTACCATTCCATGATTCTATGAAAAGGAGAAGCAGAAGACACAAGACAGGCTATGCTAGAGAATTCACAACTTCCTAGGTTAGGATACTTCCACAGTAGAAGAGCTTCTCTTAGAAAAAGTATTTGAGTCTATGTCTCCCATATTGCCAAGAGAGTGCCCTACTCACCGGCCCTGCTGCTCTTCTGGGGTTTGCCTGCTTGTCTCTTTCTAGGTTATGTTCAAGTATTTCACCCTAGAACCAGAATACACAGGTTATCACTTCTGTTGTAGAATGCTCTTCATCAGTATGTTTGAAAGTGGGGGAAAAAAAAAATCCTTCTCATGATTTAACAGGTGGGAAACTGACAGACACATGCTGGGACTCTCTCAAGACACAGGAACAGCACTCTAGGCTCATGAGTCTTGCTCTCTTTATTAGATAATACCATCTGTACTAGTCACTCTCTGGGAAAAATGACCAGTGCCCATTGAGCTCATTGCTTCAAATTTGCACCATAGTGGCACACTGGTTCTAAGGGGTGGAGCTGATAGAAGAGCTAGAGCTATTATACCAAGCTAGTTCTATTCACAGCAAACAAAAGGAGCTGGTTGCTATGATGGGTAGTAAACCTGTGGAACTCTTTAATGGATCTAGCAGATGCAAAAATGTTACCTCTATTCAGGGGAAGGCTGGAAAAGTACTTGAAAGAGATATCAGTTGAAGGTTAATAAACATACATAACATTCTAGGTTCAAGAAATCCTCTGAGCTGGAAGGAATCATGAGTTGAGAGAATACAGGAGAAGTAGCATATAGGCTTGTTCTGTTCTTTTTTCCTGAGTGTCTGCTTACATCTACAATTAAAGACAAAGTATGAGCTGGCTATGCCCTTAGTCTGTACCAATACAACCACTTTTATGATGAGGACAGTAGGTTTCAGTGGCACTCTTCAGAAGCACAGCTCATTCTCCTGCTCCTCTGTTGCGGTTGTCTGAGTGCCATGATGCAACATTCTCATTCAGGTCTTTGCCAGCCACTTCCCTACACAACCAACCAGGTTTTGTTGACAAAGTGTTCTAAGGGGCAATAACCTTGTTCTGCATGACTGGTCACCTGCAACTGAGTTGCATTTTGCAGCAAGGTCGGGAGTAAAGATCCATAATACCAATGCCCTCACACTGAAGTCTGGAACTTGCCTTCAGGGTAGCCTAGGATGGCAAAAGGCCCTGAGGTACTATTGCTTTTCATACAGAGAATGAAGCCAAGACATTTATTCTAAGCACTTACTACTGAGGGCACTAGTGACAGCCCTGCTTCAAAACCTCCAGTTGCTGAGCACAATCACTTAATAATAACAAAAACAGACTGTTTTTTCACTAATTCATGAAAGAAGTTGAGTTTCCTGTATCTGTCCATACAATCAGCTTAATTTTCTTCACTTGAAGTAATCACAGCTGTTGATTGCTTCAACCAAAGCAGAATAGGAAACCTACATGAACAACTGCAAGAATGAAAACTCATTTACTGCTGACAAAGAGGCTAATATGAAAAGCTGTAAAACACAACAGGTGCAATCTAGTCAGGTCCTATAAATAGCTAGGCAACCTATTATTGTTAAAAACACTTTTTTTTCAGTCTTCCAACATTGCATTTCATAGAAAAAAAAAAGTTAAATATGTAGCATTTTGTAGGATATTTTTTGTTTAAAAAAAAAAGGATAAAACCCACCTTGTTTCAGATCAACTACAAAAGACTGGAGTGTTGAGACAAACACAGCAAGAACATTTCACTGCTAAAAATTTAGGATAAAACTTTATTGTGTCCTGGTAGATATTAATTTATATTTTGTAAAAGGCTAGCTCATTTTCTCTTACCTTCCATTACCTTCATCTTTGCTATTGTCTTTAGCCTGAATTTTTGTCAAAGGAAATTACATTGGGGTTTTTTTCTCTCTTACAGCAACCAAACAGTGCTCAAGTCCTTAGAATAACTAATCTTCCACTTTCTTTTAGAAAGGAGGACAGGAAATTGAAGAATGAAAATAATTTTGTGCAAACAAACCCCATGTTTTATTTTGATTTGTTAAGCTGGTTGCTTTGTTGGTTTTTTTTTTAATATTCACTAGCAGATTAGTTGAATTAATAAAATCTCCAAACTCAAACAACAAACCCCAGAAAATAAAATAAATCTATTTTTTAAATATAAGGCTCAAGATATTACAGAAGATATTCAAAATATCCAGCAGGTATGTCAAACAAACAAATTTGTGTCTATTGTACATTATGGGACACACTCAGCACCAGTTAGCCAAGAGATTTGGTTAGCTAGAATAAAGTGTATCTTGGTGGTTTGCTCAACAAATGTTGGCATCACCTCTTATGGCAATTAAGACATATAGGCAGTAATTTTAACAGTGATTTATTCGGCTGCCCTGTGGGGCTTCAAATGAAGGAGTCACAGCTACACAACCAGAAACAAATGCATGCAAAGCATGTACATGCATACTAGTTACCACTGCAAAATGGAATAAAATCTAAGCCCATTATTGTTGCTGTATACTTTTAAAGGTTCCTATATCCAACTCCCAGACACAGTGGGGGACCCTAAGACAGTCTTGTAATTCCATGAAGTGGGATCTGAGACACTACAGTATGTATAGTATATGGGAACATCTAATATGGGCAATACTTAGGTTGACAAGTTGCTGATGCTTCTAACATTCCCTGAAGCCCTTTCATTATGATCTTCTTTCCCTTCTATTGTTTCCTATTTCATCAAGGAAGAAAATAGATGGTACTTGATGAAACCAGTCATTATAATCTTTCAGTGAAGAAAAGTCTTACCCTTTTTGTTCTGAGCTTTTGGAAGGCCTCATCACTGTACATGCACAGGGAGATGAATGTCTTCAGAAGCTGTTGTCAGTCTGTGCCATCTGCTTCTTTTGGAAACACTGACATGATTCATCGTATAATGATACTCATAGGTTTGTAAACAGCATGTAAACAGATGAGTAAATAAAATGCTTTTACAGAAAATGATGGTGTAGTCTCTTCTAAAGTATTGTCCAGCTCATGCTTCAACTCAATACAAAGTATATAAAATCCATTTCCTGAATTAAGGTCTTTTTTGAGAGCTAGCAAAAGCTTTGCAAAATGACTAAACAAAATCTCTGCTCTGTCTGGGCCTGTGAGTCATGATGTTGTTGAGACAGTTAAATGAAGGGTGATAGGTATGGACATACAACCAATTTAACCACAGAATCATTTGTTGTTGGAATTGATCTCTGGAGATCACCTAGTCCATTTCTTCCATTCAAAGAGGACTCAGCTACAGCAGGTTGTTCAGGGCCATCTCCAGTCAGGTTTTTTACTATCTCCAGCCATAGAGGCTCAACAGCTTCTCTGGGTGGCTTGTTCTAGTAAGAAACAGGTATATAGGATACTTACTGTTTTTGATAGGGAATATGGGGTAGATGCTGTTGATTTTGCGACAGATGAGGGCTCTACATGATTTACTAAACAGAAGAGGATATATAAGATCATACCTGTTACTATGTTGGTGCAAAAAAATTACAGTCCCAATGTGGATTAGAGTAAGTTGGGCTTTGCTTTATGCTTTTATCTTCAGATTCCTTGTGGCAGCAGAATCTAACAGTCTCTGACTGGATATAATTGTCTGAAACAAACTTAGAATCTGGACCAACAAACACTTAGAGACCTGAGAATGCAAGGGTGGAGAGCAGTGAGGACTGCACAAAAAAAAAACCCAAAAGAGGCACTAGATCTTAGCAAAAAACCACTTCTAGAAACCAATTCCCACTATCTTTAGCAAAGCCAGAATTTCCTTTCCTATCAGCTTAACCAGGTTACAGAATCCTTTTTCACTTGCTACTTTGATGATCTTTGAACACCATAAACTGCAACTAGACATTCAGACTAACTCCTTGTGGGAGTCTGTCATGGGTTTGTAGGGAGCTGTTTCTGGTAACAGGGCAGGGACTGTAATGGTGGCTCCTATAAGAAGTTGCCCAAAACTTTCCTCAGCTCTAAGTCTATCCTCTGGAGCTGAGAAAACTGGGCACCTCCACCAACACTTTTTAAGAAGAAGAAGCCAGAAGAGGAGAGTTGTTGTTTCTTAGAGGCGGTGGAAGGAGTTGGAAGAGAGAGAAGCAGCCATGAAGTCCCCAAGGTCAGCAAAGGAGGAGAGGAAGAGGTGTGCTGACATACTGATCCCCCTGCATCCCATGGTGACGCGAGGGTTGTCCCCTGCAACCCACGGAGGGCAGCAGTGGAGCTGAGCTGTGCTGGCAGCTGGTGCAGGACCCCAGCGCAGAGGGGCGGCTGTGCCTGGAGGGGCCGTGACTCTGTGGGGAGGTGGCGCTGGAGCAGAATGTGCCTGGAGTTCTGCTGCTGTGGAGAAGACTCCCACTGGGGGCGTTTGTGAGGAGCTGTAGCCCCAGGGAAGGGCGCACACCAGAGAGGTTCCTTAGGGACTGTATCCTGTTGGAGGGACCCCATGTTAGAGCAGGGGAGGAGTGTGAGGAGTCCTCCTCCCCTGAGGGGGAAGAAGCGGCAGCGACCATCTGTGAGGCACTGACCACAACCCCTGTTCCCTGCCCCTCTGTGATAAAGGGAAGAAGGGAGGTGTGGCGGAAGGAGATCTTAAAATGCTAGTTGTATTTTCCTCATCATCCTACTCTGATTGTGCTGTCTTCTGTTTCTAGTTGGTAGTAGACTAAATCGTTCTTGTTTTTCTTCCCTAAATTGAGCAGTTGAGTGTTTTGCCAGAACCATAACTAGCAGTGAGTCCTCCATGGCCTTGTCGTCATCTACACAAGGTCCTTGGTAATCTTTTCTCCTCCTATCTCTCTAGGCCTTCGACACGGAAGGTGGATATGTGTGTGGGGTGAGCAAGAGGCTGTGTGGTGCTTTGTTGACGACTAAGCTTAAACCATGATAGAGTCCTAGCTGTTCCCCAACTGAGGGACCTGGTAGCTTGTGGTTCAGAAAGAATAGGGTGACTTCTGTCTGCATTAAGTACCAAGTCACACCTCATTTCCTAGGTAAACTGGATCAAATCAATGTAATTTTTACTAAATCAGGCTCAAATGGAAACCACTTTTGCATATATTACATGAGAATGTTTTGTTTGAAGGTCATGTACTTCACTATTTTATTTGCTCTCCCTAAGCAGAACAGATATTCTTGCATCATATTTAACCAGGAAACTGATTGTAGCTTTACAATCTTTATAGTCCTAGCCTACCAGTTGTTTCATAAATGAGAATGACTAAAGAACAATACATTGTTTTGAGATTGTCTAACTAAAAGCATAATTACAGGACCTCAAATTAGTTAATTTTTGTTCAACTTTGTAGTAACAAATGTCCAGAACTCAAATTAGACTCTTGATTTTGTATTTAATGTTTCATACCTATGACCATAATCATGGGTTCAATATTGTTTTTTAAAACTATTTCTACCTGCTTATCAGTAGATATTTTTTCTAGTTAAGTTACTATAGTTAAACCATCTTTTGACAAGGTCTGCTTCAATATCTAACTAACATTTTACCTTTTTTACCTCTAAGGACTGCAAAAGAAAACATAAAATAAAAAAAAAGGGAAATCTTGCTTAACATGAAAATTGATTCAGAAAACAATGTTGTTCATGTATTCTAACCCCAACTGTGAACCTACTAACAAGTATTTTTGCAGTCACTTTAGAGGTCTCAGAGGTAGACTTTGTGTCCTTGAGTAGAACTGCTTTACATTTCCATAGTGAACAGTCACTTTCTGCCACTATATTTTATGCCAGTGAAGTACCTAGAATATGCCAGTGTATTACCTGACTTTTGACTAGGAACTTGGAATGTTAAATTTTGTTTTTATCGTGACCTCTAATATAACAAGACAAAGACATATAAAGATATCAATCCCCTATTAATCAAATAATTGTTGGATCACCTAAGTATTAGGCCCTTCTATATAACAGAAAGTTCTTTATATACAGCACTTTCTGTCAGATAACTGTGCTGATGTAACTGAAGGTGTGGGAAAATGTGCTGCTTTGTTTTATATTTTGGAGAATTATTTTTATGTTTCAGTTATGAGTTGGATCTACTGATGCAGAAGATTCATAAAATGGTAGAATGGTAGGGGTTGGAAGGGGCCTTTAGAGATCATCTAGTCCAATCCCCCTTTTATTTTCATAGATTACACATGGAACACTCTCTGGGGGCTCACTGTTGTGTGTTGAGCAATTAGAACCCACCTGTGTTGTCTGTGGGCACTCTGCAGCACAGGCAACAGTTTTATGGGCTTACATTCATGCTCTGTGCCCTTTTTTGAGACTCTGTATGGTTATTTGAAGTAATGGACATGGAATTTGCTTTACTAGCACATTTTTTTCAGAGAGTATATAGAATTCAGGCTAAGGTATGGAAGAGGCTCAGGATTAATAGCAGGATTAATTTCTAAGTGAGGCAAGCTAAATCTATGTATCTGATAAACAAGACAACATTAACACAGTTTCAAGTATAACTTCTAGAAATATTCATCAAAAGTTGCTGAAACTCCAAAGAAGGAGATCAAATTAAAATGTTGCCTGTTCTGATGTGATTCATTACAGACAAAACCTCCCATGAGTTTTGTTCATTATGCCACAAAGATTCATTATTTTTGCAGTACAGTGGGCATGCATTTTCTTACCCAAGAATTTATTTTTTAGCCCCAGCATTTCCATTTTGACATTAGAAAAGTATACAACCAAACTCTATAAGACTTTGATTAAATGTTGATGCAGCTGATTCCAACACAGTCAAAGCCAGCGACCATACATGGCCATTCATGAGAGTTTACCTCCCAAGTGCTTTTAGCAGCACTGTATACTGCAAATAGAGAGTTCTGTCAACACAAACAATTCTATTCCTATTATATATCAAAAGACTATCCCTTGCTTAACAGATGACACATGACCAAAGGCTGCAAACATATTTCCAGCTTCACTTTCTTCTCCTGTTTGGTCTTTCCCAAACTGGAGCGATAAAGGAATGNCATGGAACACTCTCTGGGGGCTCACTGTTGTGTGTTGAGCAATTAGAACCCACCTGTGTTGTCTGTGGGCACTCTGCAGCACAGGCAACAGTTTTATGGGCTTACATTCATGCTCTGTGCCCTTTTTTGAGACTCTGTATGGTTATTTGAAGTAATGGACATGGAATTTGCTTTACTAGCACATTTTTTTCAGAGAGTATATAGAATTCAGGCTAAGGTATGGAAGAGGCTCAGGATTAATAGCAGGATTAATTTCTAAGTGAGGCAAGCTAAATCTATGTATCTGATAAACAAGACAACATTAACACAGTTTCAAGTATAACTTCTAGAAATATTCATCAAAAGTTGCTGAAACTCCAAAGAAGGAGATCAAATTAAAATGTTGCCTGTTCTGATGTGATTCATTACAGACAAAACCTCCCATGAGTTTTGTTCATTATGCCACAAAGATTCATTATTTTTGCAGTACAGTGGGCATGCATTTTCTTACCCAAGAATTTATTTTTTAGCCCCAGCATTTCCATTTTGACATTAGAAAAGTATACAACCAAACTCTATAAGACTTTGATTAAATGTTGATGCAGCTGATTCCAACACAGTCAAAGCCAGCGACCATACATGGCCATTCATGAGAGTTTACCTCCCAAGTGCTTTTAGCAGCACTGTATACTGCAAATAGAGAGTTCTGTCAACACAAACAATTCTATTCCTATTATTTATCAAAAGACTATCCCTTGCTTAACAGATGACACATGACCAAAGGCTGCAAACATATTTCCAGCTTCACTTTCTTCTCCTGTTTGGTCTTTCCCAAACTGGAGCGATAAAGGAATGGAAAACTAGTGGCAGTAAGCAATAAAAGACCACATAAAGGCATGGGAGATTTATCCCCTTTGAACACATGGGCACTGAAAAAAAAAAGCAATATTTTCAGAAATCTGGATGAGTCAAAGCTCAACTATGTATCAGTCAGCCAGTGCTGTTAATAGAGTTCTGTCAATTATATCAAATGAATATCTTTCCACCAATATTTGCATTAAACCACAAGTTTCTTATGGCAAAATGTGATGTTGTGCTGGAGCCTTACAGAATCACTGTATCACACTTTTAGTTTGGAAGGGACCTCTTGAGATCATCTAATCCAACGCTTCCTGCTCAAGCAGGGTCAGTGACAACAGGTTACCCAGGACTTCATCCAGTCAGGTTTTCAGTATCTCCAGAGATGGAGACTCCACAATCAGTTCCAGTGTTTAACCACCCACACAGTAAAAAAAAAAAAAAATATTGTGTTCAGACAAAACTTCATGCGGTTTAATTTGTACTTGTAACCTCTTGTCTTCTCACTGAGCACTCCTGAGGAGTCTGGCTGCCTTTTCTTTGCTCCCTCCCACCAGGTATTTATACACATTGATAAAATTCCCCCTGAACTTCCTTTTCGAAGCTGAACTGTCAGAGGTCTCTCAGCCTCTCCTTGTATCAGACCTACCACAAGCTCCTAATCATGTTAGTGGCCTTGTAAGGGACTCCACTACAGTAAGTTTGCATTTTCTGTTCACTGGGGAGCCCAGAACTGGACACAGCACTCCAGGTGTGGACTTACCAGTGCTAAGGGGAAAGATCACCTTCCTTGACTTGCTGACAACACTCTGATGCAGCCCAGGAGAGTGTTAGCCTTCCATGCTGCAAGAGTGCATTGCTAGCTCATGACCAGCTTTCTGTCCACCAGGACTCTCAGGTCATTTGCTGCCAAGCTGCTTTCTAGTTGGTTATCTCCCAGTATATATTGATGCCTGGGGTTGCTTCTCCCCAGGCACAGGACTTGTTGAACTCCACGAGGTTCCTATCAGACTATTTCTCTAGCCTGTCCCATCTCTCTAAATGGCAGTGTGACCTTCTGGCCTATTACTCACTCCTCTCAGTTTTATATCTTCCGTGAACTTGCTTAGGGTAAACTCTGACATATAATCCATGTCATTAACGAAAAAGTTATTGGTCCCAGAATTTACCTCTGAGGCACAATGCTAGTGGCTTGCTCTCCTGCTGGACATTTTGCCATTGATCCCATCCACCCTGGGCTCAGACATTCACGCAGTTTTCGATTTACCTCACTGTCCACTTATCTAACCCTTACTTTGTCAAGTAGTCTATGATGATGTTGCGGGAGACAGTGTCAAAAGCTTTACGAAAGGCAAGGTAAACATCCAGTGTTCTCTCCTCATAAATCAAGGTAATTATGTCATTGTAGAAGGCTATCACTTTAGCTAATCATGACTTTCCATTTGTAAAGCCATGCTGATTACTACCAATCACCTTCTTGTCTCTCATGTTTTTGGAAATGGTTTCCAGGATTAGCTACTCCATCAGCTATTCATTACCTTATTAATTAATCAGAAGTGGTACCTTCTTACAGCATCTTGCAATTTTATTGACTGCTTGTCTTCCAACCATTAATTAAGTCAAACTTTGCTTAAGTTATGACATAATAAATCTAAAAAGCAGTAACCCAGAACGAGACACTAATTGGAAACATGTCACATATTCTCATAGACCGAGGCTACCCACAGGCTTGTAATCCTTTCTGGAAAATAAATTATACATGAAATTTCTGGAAGTGTTGTAGAAGGCATTTCAACTCTTCAAAGAAGTTGGTTTTTATTTTTCCTCAGTGGTAATGGCAGTGTTTGGTGGTAAAATAAGAAATATATAGATGCATCCCTTACAGATTCCAAACTACTTCTTTTTCAGTCCTATGGAGATGATTTTACTTACATTTAATGAATGAAGCACTAGGGATCTCAGAGATCATAGTATTTTATCTAGAAGAGAATGCAAGATCAGCTTTGAATAATGCAGTCAGATGATTTAGTGCAATTGCCAGTTACTTATCTGGCTAGTTACCTGATTTGGTGTAGCTATCAGTGAAGTCAGCAGCTTTATCTGGTAGCTAACTACAATTTAACAGCATAGTTACCTGATTCCTGTAGGAAAGCTTCAGGAAAGGTCATCTTTTTGCTTCAGAATGCACACAAATTTTCCTTGAGTAAAGCACTTCACATCTGCTTTTTGTGAATTCTAACTCTGTAGATAACAGAATTAAACAAATTTGCCCATAGGTGTAAAGCATGTGTTGTGTCTGAACAGCTTGATGCCTAAAAGCTCCTTGGCTTGTGAACACTTTGGGAAATCAGATATTTTCATTTCATGTTTATGTAGAAGTAATGATGTGCTAACCCTTTCTACACATCTCTGTATCCAGTAGGGTAGGTAAAAGCCACCATTCTTAGCAGTTCTTGGATGCAGTCCTTAAGCCTGAACTCAGACTTGTTGACAAGCCTCAGTGAATGAGGCTGAAAATGCCCTAAGTATGAGTGGCTTCACTTCATATCAGTGCAGCAGCAGTTGCTGTGTAGTTTACTACATCAGAAGGAGCTTCCTAAGGTGCTTTTAAGAAAACTGAGGAATTAACTTTTACATGAGAGGCTAAAAAGGGTGTTTTTAAAGCACAACAAGAAAGAAAGTACAAAGGTGTGTTAAAGTTAATTGTTCACTTGAATTTGCAGACCTGGAGGTTTGTCTATGTGAAAATGGAAGTTCCAGTTGAGGTCTTGTGTGACATTTTTCCTCTGTAACAATCTGAAAATTACACTCTGCATCCTCATGAGTAACGCCCGATTTCTAATGAGTTTGCTAGAATGCTCAGTCTCTTGAATATATAGATTCCCCAGAGTCTTAAGAAGCATAAGTTGTAGTTCACCGAGAGGAGTGATAAAATAGCTCCCAGTTGGCACACAGTGACTATATCACCTTCTTGTCTTGAAGGAAAGCAGTATGTTTTAGGATAACATCCTTTTACTTGTCAGTGGAAAAGCTGAACAGAGTTGTCTACTTCTAAGAACATCTTTAAAAAATCCTAAGGACTCCAACAGTGATGAACTTCTCCATGGGCAGGATCTGCACCACATGAGTAGCTTGAATAGATAACATTTTTTTTTTCAAAACAACTATGCAGATAATATTCGGTAAGAAGAATCTTTCTATTTGAATTAAAAGTCGGAAATAAAAATACCTATGAGGTCCTTTTCCCTATTTGAACTCAAATGAAATGCTGTGTATACTGAGATAATTGGAAAAATTGCACTGACTTCAGAATGAGAGGATGCTGAGAACTTCAGGTAGGATTTGAGAAAATCTCATAGAGACATGAGTATGACATTTACAGTTCCCTGTCCTTTTTTTTTTTTTTGTAGTGATATATTTTAAAGTTTGATGCTAGTTTGATGCTTGTAATTAATTACAATAATTATATATACAAGGCTAATGTGTTAGGCAGGTGTTTTTCCTGTTAGTCAGACTGCCAGCTCCAGTGGCTGTATTTTCTGAGTGATATTTTCTGAGAACAATTGTTGCCCTTGTTGTGCAAATATGGCAATCGAAAAAACCACATCGATAGATATTCTATGGCAGAAAGATGAAAATGTTTGTGCAAGTGTCATGGAAAATTATTATAATCTTCATACAGGTATTAAAACATTGAAAATGAGCCACATACTTAAAAAGAAACTGAAAAAAAATAGTTGTTTTATCCTCAGACATAATTTAAGCAGCATTTATTAAATGGTGTCATCAAGTATTTCCAGAATTAAGAAATAATTTTTAAAGAATCCTATCAATCAAGATCCTATTAATTCAATAAATGTTGTTATCTGTTGTCATGTCAAGCCATGGCTGCCCCACATGCAGCTGAACTGTCAGGAAAATCCTGACTCTGTGATATAGTTCACTCCTTATCAGTGTTGAGGTCAAAAGTAAATCAGAAGATTCCAAAGCAGCTACTGTTGTCAAGGAAGACAATGGAGTTGCGCCCACAGTGATTTAGACATATTTCTGTTAGCTTCTGCTGTCAGGAAATCTGTTCCATGCTCATATCAAGGTGGGTGTTCAAAAACTGGAACAACCACTGAGACTGATTTTGGGGAAGATGAAAATTACCATAGCATTTCTTACCTTCTGCAAAGGAAAAACTTTGTTTTGTTTTATCAGCTCAGGATAAAACAGCTGTTTTCATACATATTCTTTGGAACAAGGCAATGTACTTGGCAGTCTATGTCAAGTTACCAATATGTGCTTGCAAAGCATAACTTCTAAGAAGCTAAAACCTGGAGCACATTTAAAGATACTGGTATTCCAAATAGATCTGGAGTAGCAGAAGAATTTACTCCTAGAAGCAGAGAACAGGTTATGACTGATTTAATGAGATTAATGTTTCTCCAGTTTTTGGTAACATTAGCCATTATGATTTGAACTCTCAAAACGTTCACAGAAGAGCCAGTAGTTCTTTAATTTTACCAAACTTCTGGCTTCCAGAGTTTACTTAGTGTTTGGGAAAGTGACTTCTATTTTAGTATTCTCCATTTCCAGATTATGTTGAGCAGGTCCTTGGTCTTTCGTTGATGAAGGGTGATTCTAATCTATCTTCTCTAAGGTTATCCATTATTTTATATAGTGTCATAAAACTGTCTCCTATTGCTCTTGAATAAACTGTTTATCTCCCCAGAATGCCTTGTGATGCAGATTGATACAGGAGTTATTTTTCTCCTTTACAATGTTTCTGTACTCCTAATTTTCTCTTTCAGTCCCTTTAGGATGATAATTTCCTTACAAACTTTCTACTTCCAAAATATTTTTAAGTTCTACATTCTCTAGATTTCTTCTCATCTAGAGCATTCTTAGGTCTCTTTTTCCAAATTTACTTGCAAGATTTACTTGCTTTCGCTGAAGGAATATTTCCTTTGTTAATTTTCCTAGTTTACAAATGAACAACAGTGGCTTTTCAGTTTGTTCTTCTACTTTTGGAATTACTAATAGGTAAGGAAAGTTTAAAATTATTTTATAAGTAACTTTGAAGATTTATTTTCTTAGCTGATTACTGTTTGAACCAAGTGGTTCATGGAAAAGAAGATGGAATCGGTGATGAACTTACTCTGTTTCCCCTACAAGAAGTGTAATTAGAAGGATGACATGAGTCATAGACACATGACTGAGTTTAGAAGTGATGTAGAAAGACTTCGAAGTATTGATCATTTGAAGGTATTCTCTGAGGGTTTTCATATCTTCATGGACAGACTTCACCTAAGCATATGGGACACCAGCTTGCAATCCAAGCTGGCAGAATGGATAAAAGGAACTTGAAATTGAGAGATGGGAAGAGAGCCTGGGGAGGAATCATACAGTTTCTTCATTTAGCATTCAGGGCAGGGGGAATTTTGGCTTCAGGAAAGTGAGTGGTGGCAACAAATATAGAAAACAGGAGCTCAGAGACTGAGGAGTTCAACTGGAGTGCTATTAAAAAAAGCAGTACATTCAGTAAAAGAGTGGAAGGAACCTATGCAACAAAATAGGGGATCCAAAACCAGTGAGAAATTAAAATAAAACTTCATGGAAAGAATTGTGTTAGAATTTAATTGCTCTAGTCATCAGAGAAATATTAAAGCAAAGGTGTATAGTCCTCAAAAAGGTAAAGAAAAAAAGAAAGGATGATATCTTGGTAAAAGCCAAAATTACTTTGGGGAAGACTTGTAAAGACATTGTGCATGGAAGTATGAAGAAACCTGCAGTAGGATGAGTTCCTCTCTACAGCTCTTCCTATGTAAAGTGGATAATAAGCATACTAATAGCTGTTGAGTTCTGGACATATACCCAGTAGATTTCTTCAATACAGAGTCTATTTGCCAACATGCTGGCCAGTGTTTTGATAAAGAACAAAGACACTACTGAAGAACCTGTCATAGAAAATATGATTGTCTTGAAAGCAGATGATATTATTTTGTTTAAATTGAATGGAGAATAAACAAAACAAGATAACTAAGAAGAGGGTTTGCATATTTTGATAAATAAAATAAGCTAATTAGGAAAGTGAAGTCAACTGTATTGAGGAGCTTAGGGATTTGAATGCAGAAGAAGCTTGGCATTAAAGATACAAAAATGTTCTCTGGAACTTGCATCCAAAACAGAGAAAAAATGTAAGAAAAAGTTCCAGATCTAGCTGGACGAAAAAAATGTCTCACCAAGGACACCACAGGCAAGAAATGAGACTAAATGGCACAGGAAAAGATATGTCCACCAAAGACAACTGCTGGACAAAACCAAAAATGGATAAAATGGGAACTGACAAAAGACCTAAACTTCATTGGCTTTGCAAAAACTTTTAAAATTAATAAAATGCCCTTTGCCATAATAGCAAAAGGAAAAAGGAGTTACTTGATGAGGGGGAACTTAAAATGGCTGCTGATCGGAAGAAAGATTTTGCTACAGTTTTTGATAAGGACAAGAACGGTGGGCTTGGGGACAAACAGGCTAGCAAGCATGGAATTAATATATCAACAATAAAGCAAAAAGCTCAGAGAGATTGCATCTATTTGATGGCAGGAATTTTGTAACGTGTTGTCTCAGAAATAGTGTCATGGGTTCTGAAAGGATGTAGAGCTATGTGTAAGACCTGTAAAAAGAGGCCAAACATGTTCTCCTCACCATCAGCAAAGAAGTGTTGATTTCACTTAGGCTGTGGCATAGAGATTGGCTCCTACGTGCATCCCAAAGAGCTAGTTTGCCATGATTTGGCTCCAGCTGTGGTGCTCTCACACTTTACTACCCACTTGCTCCTCCCTTGCCATAGTGCTGCCACAACTGCTGTTTCTTTTTGCATGAATGGTGCTAATACTAAGTCAGAAAAACAATTAGTCAGAGAGTAATGAGAAAACTAAAACAGTATTGACACCTCTGGAAGATTCTTTTGTCTACCATAATGTGCTTCGATGGCACTTGTATTTAAGGTGGTGCGAATCAACTGCAAAGGAAGAATGAATCGAGAAAAGTTTGGGTTGCTTAATCTCATCTTAATTGTAGGCACGGCTGCAGAAACAAATTTGGAAGGAAAGGAAAATTAAAGATGTAGGTAAAGACAAATGGAATAAAATTCAATGTGAGCTTATACAACTAATCTCATAATCTTTATTTAATAAAAGCTGGACTTGGACTTTCTGTACCTGAGAGGTTGCTCTAAACTGATCTAGCCTTGGAAACACATATCCTAGGGTATCACACAGTCAGTTTCTACCACTACCTGGATGATGATGAAAGAAAATCATTGGACAGGAGGGAGATCATCTACACTGAACTAATTTCGTCTGATTCAGAAGTATTATGTCAAAAAATACAAAGAGAACTAATGAAATTTTGTGCTAATATAAAGTTGAGAGCCCACATTGATATGGGGAAATTTTAAGATCTCTTTTTTTTTCCCTTGAGGACTAAAAAGGCAGAAAGTGGATAGAGTACAATAGCATGAGGCATGAAGTCAGGTGCTGAAGGAATAATTGTATGGACTTAAAAGAGAAAAGAAAAAGAAAAGCTGCACTAGAACATAACAGCACCAAGAGTCACCTCTAAGACACTATGACATAAAAGTAAAATAAGTCTGCAAGGCATATCGGGCCATTTTGTCTATCCACAGAAGGACAGAATGGAATAGAAACATTGATACTCTTTTCTTGCAGGTATGGCTGGTACTTCACCTGCATTACTGTGAGCAGTTCAGTTTTCTCTTGTTCAAGACAGATTAATTCATCTGAGATAGGTGAACTGAAAAGTCTGAAACAGCTGGGGAAATGAAGAGCCTAGTTAAATAGAGGCAAGTAAAAATTGTTTACCATGGGGAAAAAAAAAATAAGTTAAGAGATAAGTATGTGTTTATTCTCCATTAATGTGGCACAAGAGTTGACAGATTCACAGAATTATGGGGGTTGGAAGGTAGTTGTCACCAGGTAAAAAAATTATCCAAGTAAAATTTCAATTATAGTTCTACAAATCAAAATATCTTCTAAATTAGCAACTCATAGGCACAAAGTTAAAATAAAATTGTTTGATTTTTAGTGTTATTATAAAGAGATAGAAGAGCTTTAAGTGTTAAGTTCAATGAACTTTTATGAATGTTGAAGTCACGTTCACATAAATTTCTTAGTATTGAGTAGCTTCGAGGCTAGAGATCCTGAACGTGAAGGCCAAGCACACAGTGCCCCAAGGTTAGCAAATCCGTGGATTCATGGTTCAAGAAGTCAGGAATACAAATACTGGAAGCGTAAGAGAAGGATTTCATGCTCTGCTCATCAAAATACATTCTTGTCAGCATCACTGCTGATGTTAAAAGACAATTTCACCAAGTGATTTCAGGACCCAGAAAACACATTGAACATTTCATCTGTATTGGTAACTTTATTTTTGTATATCGGTCTTATTTGGATCTACATGATCTCTTGGAGTGGAGGTAACTGTGCCAATTTAAAAATAGATTTTGACAAGTTACTAGAACAATTACATGGTGACTTCTGCCACCATATGTTGATTTCTTCTCACCTAAATGGAGGTGACTACATTGACATAGTCCCTCTTTGGTTTTACTGGAGAGAAATATACACTTCTATGGATTGAATCTTGTCATCCTAATGCAGATGTCAAAAATAAGTTACATTAACTAGGCTCTGAAAATACGTGTTTTTCTCCATTAAATATAAAGAGAGCCCAAGTTCAGAAACAACTATCTCTACTATAGTCTTCCAAGAAATGAATTCCACCTCAAGAGACAGATGTCCTCTGTCTCAGTGGGCAGGAATTATAATGGGAGAGAATAAAGGAGAGAAAGCAATATGGCATGACCAAAGAGATGAAGAATAACTGAAACCAGCATATAACAATGGATAAAACATGCCCTCATCAATACTACAGAAATGTGGAGAGAAGGCTATGAAAAGGGAAAGAACATGGACAAAAGAGTACAAGACTGGTTATATTGCCCAACATGTTTATTTAGTAGACAGAGTACCACAATTACAATTCTATGTGCAAGAATGTTTTATTTTGCACAGATACACACAAGAAGCATTGTCCATCTCTACAGCCACAGAAGGATTAAACAGAACAAAACATGCAAATACACCCATGTTCTTACATGTAAAAGAAACATGAATCTTCATTTAATGTGTGTTGCAACAGCACCTTGCTATTTGAATGGAAATCAGAGTCTCATCATACTGCATTAATTGTTATATATAGAAAGGAAAAGAGGAGAGTGAAGAGAGTTGACACAATGCACTATCACTTTCTGCTAATGTATTCTTTGGCAGTGCACCAAGTTTATTATTAGGACTTCTGCCAAAAGTCAAAGGGTCCCAAGTTTTCACTACTCTTTGAAATGATATTGAGTTAATGTGTCTAATTCTCGCCTCTTGCTGATTTTATGTTGGCTTTAAGATGAATGAAATACAAATGGTTTGCTTTATATCTCTCTTGTGAGACATGCCTTGCCAATTCCCACCTTCTGAACTGCTTCCTACCAGGTTCTTACCCAAATTCATAAAGTTATGGTTATAGCTATGGCTATACAAATGTACCCTGAAATTCCTTAAAAGCATCTACTGGTTTTGATTTACTTGATATAACTTTAGGATACTTGACCACCCAGCCGTGGTTGTTTAGCACATGTAAACTTTACCACTTCAAAAGTTAAGCACTTTAAAAGCTGCCTTCAGCTGGACATGCCTAATTGAAGACACACAAAATCAATAGTCCCTTCTGAAAATTTAGAACATATTTGACATTTCTAGCAGAAAGACAGGCTAATTTATTTTGTTATTTCCATAGACAAAGTTTTATTTAATTTTGTAGTGTGTTGGGCAAAGTTACTCCCTTCCCAAATTAGAAATGATAAAAGCATTAATTTCAGCAAATTAAATCAGTTTTAGAGATCAGAAGTTGCTCAGCCTCTCACAGAAAGACTGGATGCAGTTATGTAAGACAAGCATGTTGATTCATACCAATTATGCTCTGAATTACTTGGAAGAGCCTTCACATATTTTCCCCTCCCCCTCCAAAAATGAATTTAAATGTGGGAAAGAGGCTTCTGTATGCTGCGAAACAATCATTCTGTTGTAAAGCTGGCAAAATTCCCACTGTTTAAGAAGTGAATGAGCAATCTCTAAAAGCACCAATCCTACCCATTCTCCAATTCTCTCCTGCTGAGCTTATTACTTACCAGCATAAAGGCTAATGGGTCACTCCATTTTTTTTGCCTCATATTATGTAATGACATTAAGATAGCTTCACTTTTGATCATGCTTACATTTTAAGGAGACTGACACAATTATAAGGCTTGCATTTATTTGACTCCATTGTAAAGCCTAGTGTTGATAAATCCTGGAAATAAGCTAAAGCCCTGCTTTGCTTTCTGAGGGGGAGGATGACTGTTCTACAGAAGTGGAGCTCTAGAGAGTTGTTTAATCTATTCCTTATACTTCTGTGGCTTTTTGGAAGTTCCAGACTCCCATACCTATCCAAGACAATCTCTCACTGATTTCTTCCAAGATGCTATAGCTGTTCCTTCTTTCCTTTTGTCAGCCAGACCCTCTATCTCTTGTCACAACCATTCCACTAGCTTTGACTTGTCTGGGACACTCCTTAGTACAAGTCTAACTCCACTCATGCCATTTTTTCCTCAACATTTTACTTTCTACTACATCCACTCCCCTTGTGAGTAGGAAGACATCGTTTCTGGTTTGCCTAGAAAGGAAAATCTGTATGTTCACCTGCCTGTCTGTATCCCTTCCTTGACAAAGGTTAAGTCCTCCCAAGCACTGCCTTAGCTCTCCACCACTCCACCCACATCAGTTTGTAGTCCTCTTCCACTCTGCTCCTTGCTTAAGATTTTCTCTGAAAAGACCTCTGTGGATGGTGACCAAATTATCCTCTTTCAGCTTCATCCCCAAGAGACATCTGTCCCTGGTGGAAAATCAAGACCCAGCAATCTAAAAGGTATTTATGAAGATTATACAGAAGCAACTCCCTGCATGGTACTTAAAGATGAAGAGACCATTGGGACAGAGTGCGTGACATTACATTAAGGACGAATCTAGGAGACCAATTAGTAGATATTTGAGTTAGAGAAGACCACCACATCTCATTTCAACAGTCTTAGGACGCCAGGGAGCACTTTGATCAGCACCTTGACACTTAATTCTTCCCGGCATCACTTCCGGCCCGAGCCCTCCCCTCCCCTCCGCTGCCGTTTGAACGTTCTTGCTCCCCTTCGGCCGGGTTTCGGTGCCCCGGCGGGGCCGCGCTCCGCCCGCGCTTCCCGGAGCCGAGGGAGCCGGTGGCTCTTGGGGGTTCCCGAGGGACCGCGGGACGGGGGGGTGGGGAGAGTGATGTCCGTTTCTGTGTCCAGCTCCTCTCCACTCCGTCCCCCACAGCCCCGCGTGGCGGAACGGGGCTGCTCCCGGCTGCCCGCACTGCTGGCGGCCACAGAGGTGCCGGCTTCCCCGGCTCGGCCGCAGGGAAGGCTTCGCCCAGCTCCGTACGGCTCCGCTACCGGCTCGGCTTCCTTGAACGTACCAGCCCAAGTACAAGCCGAAGAGCTGCGGGCGGTGCCCTGAGCAGCCCCCTCCTCACTTCTTCCCTTGCTCACCCAAACCCCACTTTCAAACGTCCTCAAGTCCGGCTCTGCTCCGCGGGCTGGGATCTCTCATCCCCACCTGAATAGGACCCACTGACATCCCTCGCCTGCCGTCAAAACAGGTAACGATGAAGGAGAGAAAGTCTCCTCCCTCTGTCAGCTGCTGTTGTTCTTGAGCTTAAAAGAAAAGCAAACAAGTGCCTGCTTCCAGTTGGTAGGAAGCACGTGGAACACAATAGCGCCCGGGAAGCGACAGCCATTTAAAAACCTCAAACAGCCCTCCCCCCTCCCCGGGAGAAACAAGTGAAGCAGTTCTCCGTCCTCCCGCCGCTGCCTCCGGGCTGCGGAGCCGGACCCGTGGGACAGAGCCCGCTGGCTCTGAGGGCGCGGGGGATGCGCCTCTGTGCTGCCCCGACTTCGCTCAGCACTCTGCAATGTTTCGTTACCCTGAGCTGCGTGTGCACCGCCGCCTTCCAGACCCGAACAAGCGAGCTGCTTCGGGAAATGCTTGATGCTGTAAGAGTTGTAACATACATCACTGTTTCGGGGGGTAGCACCTGATACCGCAGCAATGCCCAAGAGGCATCTGAGCGCAGATGTGCGAGAGCAGCCGGACTCGGCACATCGGGTGCGGGGGACGGGGACGGGAGAGGGGGGGAAGAAGAGGACCCGCATGCAGTGGGACACACGTGAACCGCATAAGGAGATGGCTTCAAGGCAAATCCGAGAGGTTGGTGCTAAGTACAAGACTTTTGTAGTTTGAGACACGTGTAACTAGCCCAGCAAGGCTAAGGAGAGCAAATAAGTTTAGCAAATAAAAACACAGGCAGTCATGTTTTAGCACAAAGGAGAACTATAAACACGGTTCAAGAAAAACACCTCACTTTATTTGCTGCTTAGTGGCTGAAGGATATTCGGGGGGGATACAAGACAACAATCGATTTCGTGAAAGGCTCTTGTGAACTCCGCTGAAGACTCGAGCTTGGGCTGAGCCGCTTTCCCACGCACAACACCTGAGCTCCAGAGGTACTCTTAAGTTTAAAAGTTCCTTCTTTCTCCGACTGTTTTGGGCGCGCTCTTTGTCTCCCGCATTTTAATCGGATGGCACCGATTCTCTCATCATCAGTAGCTCCATAGAGACCGCACAACGCCTTAAGGACCTGCATTCCTCCGGTAAGGGCTGGGGCAGGAAAGAGCTGGGGCTGAGGGAGCGCGGGCGCCGAGGTCTCCGCGCAGAGCACAGGACACTCACGAATAGACGAGGGCTCCTGCCCTCCCCTACCTTTAACAGACGGCCCGGGCTCCAGAACGGCGCCGGTCTCCTCGTGGTACCCTGAAGCGGGGGCCAGGGTGCCCGCGGGGCTCCAGGTTCTCCCTACCACCTTGCCACCGCCGGGACGGCTGCCGGGGCTCGAGCCCTTACCTGAGTTCCTGAGCTTGCGGTTCTTGAAGACGGAGACGATGACCAGCAGGTTGCCCACGATGTCCACCACGGTAGTGAAGATCAGCACGCTGGAGAGCACCGGCACCACCCAGGCGGGACGCGGGGCTCCCGCCGCCTCTCTCTCCGCCAAGCCGAAGCGGCCTCTCCCGCCCGGGTCGCAGCAGTTCCTCAAGGAGCCATTCTCCAGCATCGCGGAGCCGGCCGCGGCGCCCCCGCTGACTGCCCGCGCGGGAGGCCGGGAACCCTTTTAACGGCCGCGCCGGCCGCGCGGCCCCTCCCGCTCCCCCGCGCGGCTGCCGGGGCGGGGCGGGGGG